>PVJA010044180.1:0-16305 GCA_004027025.1 Myocastor coypus | reverse complement strand
ACTGGCCTTGAACTCACAATCCTCCTGCCTCAGCTCCCCTGCTCACCCCCCAGCTGGAACTACAAAATATTGTCAATATACCCACCTGTTTTTTTTTTTTTTTCTAGCCCAGGCTGGTCTCGAACTCATATCGATCCTCCTGCCTCAGCCTCCCAAGTGCTGGGATTACAGGTGTGCACCACCATGCCCTGCTTACCCACCTGGTTTTAAAGGCAAGCTTTTACCTTCCTTGACACATTCCCGTTCACTCACTCATTTGATCTGCATGTGAAGTGGAAAAGAATAAACTGCAGTTAGCAAGTGGGAAACTGGAGCATGAAGAAATATATTTGTCAGTGGTGCTTGAGGCAAGATGCTCTGGGACTCCGAGCCCCAGCTTCTTTTTCTTTCTTTCTCTCCTTTTTTTTTAAAGAATTTTTATTTTATTTTATTTATTATTTTTATTCTTGTTTCAGAATCCTTGTTTGTTTATTCACTCATTTTTAAAAATTATTTATTTTTTTTCTTGTTTCATAACTTTTGTTTATTTATTTTCATGGCCGGCTCAGCCTGCCCTGAGGGCAGGGCTGGCGCAGCATGTGGTGCCGGGGATCAAACCATGGTCCCTGCAGCTGCCCAACCTTTCCTAAGCAGGTGCTTTAGACCACTGAGCCATCCTGCCAGGCCCCTATTCACTCATTTTTATGGCCGGTTCAGCCTGCCGAGGGCAGGGCTGGTGCAGCATCTGGTGCCGGGGATCGAACCGCGGTCCCTGCAGCTGCCCAAGCTTTCCCAAGCAGGTGCTTTAGACCACTGAGCCATCCCACCGGGCCCCGTCTCTCCTCTTTTTTTTTTTTTTTTTTTTTTTTTTTTTTTTTTTTTTTTTTTGTCTTTTTGAGACAGGGTCTCCTTATGCAGTTGAGGCTGGCCTTGAGCTCACTTTGGTAGCCCAGGCTGGTCTCGAACTCGCACCGATCCTCCTGCCTCAGCCTCCCGAGTGCTGGGATTACAGGCGTGCGCCACCACGCCCGGCCTCGTCTCTCCTCTTTTGAGACAAGGTTTCACTGTATAGTTCAGGCTGGCCTTGAACTCACTATGTAGTCTAAGCTGGCCTCAAATTTATAGCGATTCTCCTGCCTCAGCCTCCTGAGTGCTGAGATTACAGGCATGAGCCACTGTTCTGGGTCAGAACCCTGGTTTCCCTTCCTCCTCCTGCTCCCTGATGACTTCCCAGGCTCTGGCTCTGTGCTTCTCCAGCTCCCTCTGCATTCTCTTCTGCTCATCCATTCAGCAGACACTGGCTGAGCACCAAGCTATCATGTGATGAGTGTGTGTGGAGCCACAGGAGTGAATGAAGCATAGTCTATACTTCAGGATCATGGGGTTGGGAGGGGGAGAATCCTTAGCTGTTCCCAAAACAGGGTGGCCTACAGAGATGGAGCCTGTCACCAAGCACAGCCAGGGCCTTCAGCTGGTGTTTTGAAGGGGTCACGTGAATTTTGCTAAGGGAGTAGAAGGTAGTCAGGTGCATGGGCAGAGGAAGCCAGCAGAGGCAGGTTCACAGCAGCATCAGGGCTTGCGAGTAGTTTGGGGACAGGTTCTGAGTGATCCTGGGGGCTTAGTAGGCACCAGGTCACATGAGATGCTGCAATCAGGCTGGGACAGCACAGATCTGTGTTGTGGATCATGAGGAGTCACTGCAGGGGAGACCCTGGGTCAGATTTGTAATCCTAAACAGAGAATATCAAGGTCACTCCAAAATACTGGAAGGAGGGCTGGGGAGATAGCTCAGGGGCACAGGTGCCTGCCTGGCAAGTGCAAGGCCCCGAGTTCAATCCCCGGTTCTACAAAAAAGAAAAGAAAAAACCAAAATACTGGAGGGAGTCCATAGGCTGCAGGAAAGAATCAAGACACGAGGTGGGCAGGGAGGCTGGAGAGGAGAGGGAGCCCCTAACTATCCGGACACAGAGTCAACAGGATGGACGCAGCCTCTGGCACGTGGGAGGCAGCGCAACAAGACAATGCTCAGGATCCTGGCTGCGGTGACAGGTTCAGGGTGGACAAGCTCAGGGGGCACGGAGGACAGGAAATGTCACTTTAGCAGATAGGGAAACTGAGTCTCAGAGAAGCAGACATGACATGCCTCCAGGGTTCAGTGCCATGCAATACTGGGTGCTTAGGAGGCTCCTTGGTCCATGAGCTCCCAACACGGTTCTCTCTGCTCCTGCCGGGAGGCTACCAGGCTTCCATCCTGCACTTCTAGGCCAGCTCCGAAGCTGAGCTGCAGTCAGATGCTCCCTCCATGGGAGCTGGATGTGTTCACCCCAAAGCCCTAGCTTCTGCGTCTGTATAGCGGGGAGGCTGAGAAGCAGCAAGCGAAGGCCCTGGCTCGCAGGGCTTCGGATCTCCAGCCCGGCAGGTGCTTGCTCACTGGCTCTCGTGTTTTCCTCACAGATGCTCCTGCCTCCTGCCGTCTTACTAATGACCCCAAGCCAAGCATGGTGGCACACTCCTATAATCCCAGTATTCTGCTAAGGCAGCGGGATCGTTGTGAGCTCAGGACCAGTTCAGGATGCAAAATGAGCTCAAGGCCTGAACTGCATAGAGAGACCTTGTCTCAAAAAGACAAAAATCATGCCCCCCTTTCTGCCTCGCTTTCACCCCTGCACTAACACTTCTCAAACTTTAATATGCATACAAACTATACACAGCTCTTAGTACAATATAGGTTCAGTCTGAGTCCTGGGATTACAGGCCGGCACCGCTACTTCCAGCTTCAAAATTCACTTTGTACAAACTTGGCTCTAAGGTCAGAGCTACCTCAGCCTCCTTCCCCTGAGCGTGCCCTGCCTGCTTTCCCCTCACAGCCCTTGTCCTGACTGACTCTGCCCTCTGCCTCCCACTCTCTGCTGGCCTCTTCTCACTATTTGGATTTCAGCTTCTGGGTCACCTCCCAGAGCGGCCTTCCCTGACCCAATCTCTTACCCCAGTTTAACTCTCCCGCAGTTCTTATCAGTAGCAAGCCTCAGTTTGTTCCTTGTCCATTTCCCCCGCCAGGCAGGAAGCCCACGCATTGCTCTCCAGCTTGTTACATGAAACGGGGCCAGAAGAGGTGCTTAGAAAATATTTATTGGATGAGAAAATGTCATTCCCCTTCCTGTGCCTGTTTTTCCACGTATGCAATGGAGATAACACAGTAACACCTACCTCACGGGCTAAGATTAAATGAGATAGGGTTGGGGTGTAGCTCAGTGGTAGAGTGCCTGCCCACCACGTGCAGGTTCATGGGTTTGACCTCTAGCTTCTTCTTTTTTTTTTTGGTCTTTTTGAGACAGGGTCTTGCTATGCAGTTCAGGCTGGCCTTGAACTCACTTTTGTAGCCCAGGCTGGTCTCGAACTCACACCGATCTTCCTGCCTCAGCCTCCCAAGTGCTGGGATTACAGGCGTGTGCCACATGCCCGGCTTGACCTCTAGCTTCTTTTTTTTTTAAATTTTATTATTTTTTATTTTTCTTGTTTCTGAACTTTTGTTTATTTATTTATTTTTATGGCCAGCTCAGCCTGCCCTGAGGGCAGGGCTGGCACAGCATGTGGTGCTGGGGATCGAACTGTGGTCCCTGCAGCTGCCTAAGCAGGTGCTTTAGACCACTGAGCCATCCTGCCAGCCCTCTAGCTTCTTAAAAACAACAAAAATTATATGAGAGATCAGCCACAGTGCTTGGCCCTCTGTCACCAGTATTATATTATGACTATCACAGTGGGACCCCTGGTAGGCAAAGTGAGGCAAGGCCAGAGGGAGGGATTCCCGCACATTCCTCCAGTGAACTGAATGGCAGCAAGCTAGGCTAACTGGC
This sequence comes from Myocastor coypus, assembly GCA_004027025.1. Classification (NCBI taxonomy): domain Eukaryota; kingdom Metazoa; phylum Chordata; class Mammalia; order Rodentia; family Myocastoridae; genus Myocastor; species Myocastor coypus. The sequence continues at coordinate 12,472 of PVJA010044180.1, read as the reverse complement.
CCTGGCCTGTACCTTGTTCCTGCTAAAGGCCTTGACACATAAGCAGCTGAGAGGGCAAAGTTAAGGATGAAAAGAGGAGGAGTGTGTGCTTCAGCTCAATTGTAAATTTATTAGAAAAGGCCACGGACAGATGAGCCCTGAGTTACCAGCTGAGGAAGACGTGGAAAAAGCCCCTGACCTTGCAACCAGCACCCTGGTTTCCAGTGAACTCTGTCCAGTGGCAGGCCCCACAGAAGCCCGCCGGAAAGTGCTTGCCACGTCCTCTGCTGGGTGCTGCCCACCTGACTGCAGGGCCCCCCAGGCAGGCTGTGTGGATGCTGGTGGCTTGAGCCAGGAACTTCCAGGCCAGCAGGGTGGGCTCCTCTGCCCTAGTGGAAGTGGTTCTGGTGCCCGCGGCCGGACAGACAGAAGAGTTCCTGGGTGGGGATGTGGTAAGCTCTGCCACGCAGCCAGTGGCTCTGAGAGGCAATGCTGGGCCGTCTCATGGGTATGTGCACGGGGCGCCAGAAAGCCAACTGTGGGGTCCCTAGGATAGGACCCTTGGAGCCGCTCCAAGGAGTCTCAGCCACGGAGAGCCGCACTGTGCTCAGTGCCCTAGTCCCAGGGCTGCTCTGGCTGTTTTAGCTCTCCCAGAAAGGCAAATGGATCTTGGAAAAATCCATGGTGGTTGATGTCATTCTCTTTTTTCCCTTAAAAATGATTGGTGGATCAGTTTCAACTAGCAGAGCCTGAGCCAAGAAGAGTCCATCAGGAGGAAGGAGAAGGCACTTCTCACACCCTTGTAGGGTAATCTGGGCCCCTGGGGGCTCCAGTTCGCTCTGCCCTGTAACTCAGGCCTGCTCCCTCCGGGAAGGATGCTGCCTCCATCAAGCACCGCCCTGCGGCCCAGATGCCCCGGCGCCTCACAGGGTGGTGGATGGCAGCTTCCTCACCCGCCGCTGGGCCAGGATGGAGGTCTCGATGGGCTTCAGCTGAGGTGTGGGCTTGGAGCTGTTGAGTGCAGAGTAGGTGGCTGCCATGGCTCCCTGGGGGCGGGTCAGATCACAAGGGTGAGCGGGGAGTGCACATGCCTGAGGGGCGGGCCAGTGCCCCCTAGTGTTCCACAGCCCACACAGCCCAGCTGTTCCAGCCCCGCTGGTCTCATCTTCCCCATCAGATTAGGAGACAGGAGGTTTCAGATGTTAGGAGCTAAGTCTCCCCGTGAAAGCATCATGATGGTTTGTAGCTCCTTGAAAACTCAATTATGTCTTTTGTCCCCTGTCCCACCTCCAGGTCACTAGCACAGACATGGAATCACTTGGCTCTGCCATCCCAAGCCCCCACCCATGTCACCTGGGCCTGAGCCCACCTCACCCCTGATGCCCAGTGGCGTGCGTGGCTGTACCTTTACCAGCTGCAGGTCCTGGTGAGACAGCTGGCTCTGGGGAAGCTTGTCTTTCTGGGTAATCCATGGGTGCTGCAGGACCTGCTTGGCTGTGAGACGCTGGTGGGGATCCACGTGCAGCATCTTGGATACCAAGTCCTGGGGACACGGTGGGCAAAGGGGTGATGAGAGGGGCAGCATCTGCTGCACTGACGGGGAGCCGCAAGGAACCAGGTTTGGCCATCTCCTGCCTAAACTCTTTGATCCACCCACGACATAGCCAAGCCCTCCCCAGCACAAGGCATTCTTAGGCACAGTGGGCCCTGGCTACTCGAGGCACTTCTGGGAACCTCCTTCCATTCTGCCTTTTTCTTTAGAAAGCCATGTGGGAAGGTAGGAAAAGCTTCAGGGTTGGGGTCATGCAGCTTCAGGTTTGAACTTGATTTTTTCCTGCATCACCCAATGACTAGAACAAATCCCTTCGACTCTCTGGGTCTCAGTTTTCACTCTGAAACAGGGATAACTCCTGCGGCTCATAAAAGGCTCAACTTGTGTCAGACACAGAACTCTAGAAACTCCTGCCAGTGCTTGAAGTTGGACTGTGACTTCCTTGGAGAGAAGACCTTCTGCACAGCGCGGACAGCTGTTTGGCACCTCCACTGCCCATACTCCTGGCTGGCAGGGCCTGCCACTATGTACACCTTGTGTCCCCTACCATGCTTTTTCCACAAGGGAACCGGTGGGATCATGCAGTCCCTGCCCCCAGAGCACCAAGAACCTAGAAGGGCCAGTTATCAAAACAACAGGAGGTAGTCTGCCCAGGAATCTCAGGCACAGGGATTGGTGGAACGTTCTACAGGCTTCAAGAAGCCTGCTCTGGACCTGTCACAAAGTCCAGGCTGGGTTACCTTGTTCCCCTCTCCAGGCCTCACAGACTCACCTTGGCTGTCTCGGAAACTGTGTTCCAATTTCCTCCACTGAGAGTAAACTTTCCACTGCCGATCCGGGTCAGGATCTCCTCTGGTGTGTCACTGGGCCCATTGGCAAATGGAGTGTATCTGGAGATAAGCCCACACAGCTTGGGTAGGTACAACCCCCTGCTTCCATCTGGGGGCTGCAGGTGGGGCAGGAGTCTGTGTCCCCCACTTCATCTTGTGCTCCAAAGTAAGTTACTTGTCAGGGTCAAGTCCCGAGACAGAGCTGAGTCTCTCCAGACAAACGCCACCTTGGCTAGAACCCCAGGGCTGAAGGAGGGAGGAGGACCGGGCCAGGGTGGGGCACTCACCCAGCCAGCATGGTGTACAGCAAAATGCCCAGGCTCCAGATGTCACAGCCTTCATCGTAGCCTTGGCGCTTTAGCACCTGGCAGGAAGGCATGGAAGGGTAGTCAGTCTAAAGCTCAGCTGCCACATTTTCCCTAAAAGGGAACGCCAAGGGTGCCAGCCATGGGCTAGATCTGCCCTTGGTACCTAGGTTGAGGTTGTGGACACTGCAGTGCCCCTGCAGTGTGGGGTCTCTGGGAGCAGACGTAAGGCCTATCACTCACACTCACCTCAGGGGCTACGAAGTTGGCTGTGTAGCAAGGTGTCATGAGGAGCCCATTCTCAGCCCGAAGCTGCTTGGCAAAGCCAAAGTCACAGATGCGTAGGCACTCGGGGTTCCCAGACTCATCCACGAAGAGGATGTTGCTGGGCTTGAGGTCCCTGTGCACAACCTAAGGGCCAAGGGCAGGGGCCAGGTGCTATGTGAGGAAGCTGCCACTAGTCCAGGCTGACAGCTAGAGATGAGAGTGGCAGGAGAAATGGGCAGAGAGGGGGGGGGGGCTGGCGGGGATCTACTGCTGGGCTCCTACCTGTTTGAACTCTGAGCAGATGTCTAAGCAGCTCTAACTTAACCTACATGACATTGCACTCCCCTCAAATCTACACACTACAGAGTCTTAGCTAGCAGCATCGCCAGCTTTTCCCCTTACATTTCCCCACCAAATCATGGGCCAACTGTTGCCTCTACCATTAAAATACACCCAGTGCCCAACCATTTCTCAGGCCTTCTGCTGGCAGCACACTGACCTCCGACCCAGATGGGGCACTGGTGTCCCTGCTGTCACTCTTCCTTCCATCAGCCTATCTATTTATTTATTTATTTATCTATTTATTTTGTCTTTTTGAGACAGGGTCTCGCTATACAGTTCAGGCTGGCCTTGAGCTCACTTTTGTAGCCCAGGCTGGTCTCAAACTCGCACCGATCCTCCTGCCTCAGCCTCCCCGAGTGTTGGGATTACAGGCGTGCGCCACCACGCCCGGCTCCATCAGCCTATTTAGACAGAACCACTTAACCTCTTGTTAAGCCTAAGTCAGATCGTGTTTCTGGCTAGAAACCTTGCACAGCCTCTCTTATGAAGAGGAAAAGGCCCACAGTGGCCCCAGGCCCCTGCTGCTCTCGCTTCTGCCCGTCACCCACACCTCCTGCGCTCTCCGGCCCTTTTGTGCTCCTGGCCTTGCTCCATTGGCGTCAGCCACATTGCTGATTTTGCTTCTCCTCTGATGTGCCTCGGGACTTTGCACCTGCAGCTTCACCTTTTGTTTTTTTCAGTACTGGGAACTGAACTCGTTTTACCCTGTGCTTGCCAGGCAGGTGCTTATGCCACTGAGCTATATCCTTAGCTCACAGCTTCCTCTTTTTTACACTCCTCCCTCCTGTATCTGCTTGGCTCGCTTTCTTGTTCCTGGTCTGAGCCTGTTATGGTTAGAGCCTAGTTGTCACCCCTCCCCACCCCCAAAGCCTCATACAATATGGGGCAGGGACTTCTAGAGTTTGAGACTAACTCATGATCCACTGGGTTTGTGGGTCTTAGTACTGTTAGGATTATGGATCTTAGTTCTGCTGGGATTATGGGTGTGTGTATCATCCCCAGCCTGAGGCCATAGGCCCAATGTAATGCAAGAGAGATAGAGCGACAGATTCTCTCTGTTGTTGCCATTTGTTGCTATTTGGCTGTCATGAACTGCTGCTCTCTGCTGTGTGCCTCTGCCTTGGAGCTACCTGTACGTGGACTGAAACCTCCAGTAACCGTGAGCTAAATAAACCTTTCCTTCTTTCATTTTGGGTGCTGGGTATTTTTCCCAGCAACGTGAGAAGAGTAACTGAGATAGAGCGCAAATATCACCTTATCAGTGGGGCCTTCCCTGACTATTCTATAGCAAACAGCAAGCACTCCCCTTCCCACGCTTTAACTTTCTTATTTATGCTACAGTCACCGCTATATCCCAGCACATGGCACAGGCCTGGTACACAGTGGCGGGTGCTCAGTGAATATCTGCTGAAAGAGTGAAGGAGTGAATGAGCAACACATACCCGAGGCCGTAAGCAAATTGCTTTCCTCTGCTTCCTCTTTGTGCATCTGTAATGGAGCGCACAAGCCACTCCACTTTTTCTGTCTCCCCTCTCCCTGTTATGGTTGTCCTCAGTCAATCCTTTATAATCCTCAGGTCTCTAACCCTTGCCCAGAACTTTTCTGAGTCTGGGTCCCATATGCAGCTGCCTACTAGATGGTTACTGCTGAATCTTTGAACCTGCCTATGTATTCCACATAGCTCAAATCCAAGTTGCTACCATTAGCAGGTACTAAGGAATAGCTGCCACTTTAGACTCCCAAGTGCTGGGATTATAGGCCCACACCACCACACCCAGTCTCAAGGGCTGTCTCAGTGCGCCCCAGAGGTGGAACTGACAGCACATGCCAGGGATTGAACCCAGGACACTGCGCTCTGCCTAAGCAGGCACATTAGTCCACTGAGCTATCTGGCCGGCCCTTCACCCAACTATTACAGCCTCATCACACACTGCATCTTCTCAGTGATCTAGGCCAAGACCACTGCAGGCTCCTTCAGTAAGAACCACAACCATATCCAGGGGACACCTGTCCACTTCCAACGCCCTGCACAGGGCAGGTGCTAAGTGAATAAAGCATACTTCCACAACAAAAAAGACCATCTAGGTTACAGGTTACATTCGCTGGGTCTTGCTATGCAATTCAGGCAGGCCTTGAGCTCACTCTGTAGCCCAGGCTGGTCTCAAACTTGCAATGCTCCTCCTGCCTTGGTCTCCCTAATGCAGAACTTACAGGGTGTGCCACCATACCCGGCCTTCACCTCATTATCAAGATGGTCATTTTATAGTCCCAACTGAGGCCTGTGCCCTCCAGCAGGTGCCTGTGGAGTGGGCAGACTAGAAGGTAGATGTGGCCTGGTATAGTCCGTCTCCACAGAGTGGAAGAGGAGGAGGAAATGACAACAGGCTGGCTCAAGTGGCGTGCTGTGAACTGCCTCCAAGTGCTGGGGAAGTCCCTTGGGGCTCGCTCCTTCTCACATAATCAAACGTTCCGAGAATGAGTGCAGGGCCCGTAGAGCAGGCACCTTCCTCAGAAGGTGCTCAGCCACAGCCCTGCTTTTGGGAGGCAAGGAGACCTCTACAACCCACATTTCCCCTAGGAGTATTTCCCGGTCATGGATGCACAGGGACTGCACGCCACACCTTGGGAAGTCGTCAGGCAGGGACGGCTGGCTGCACCACACCAAGGAGGAAATCGAGCTCTAAGCAGGCGCAGCTTAGAGAAGCCCTGTGGGTGACTCTGTCACCTGTTCCTTAGGTGTGCAGGGGGTTGGCAGAGTGCATCCTCACAGCTCACTGCACAGAAAGCTAAGGCAGGCTGGGCAAGTGTGAACAAGACCAGACTGAGTGGGAGCCACACCGAGCGTCTAAAGCAGCAGCTGATCCTTGGTGCCCACTAGTGGTTACTGGGTAGCAACTTGGACCCAAGGTTTTGAAAAGCAGCCCAATTACCAAATCTTATCAAATCAAACCCAAAACAAAAAAGCAGCCACATTTTACATGTGAAACAAAATAATGTGCAGGCCAGACACAGCTGTGGAGTCGAAAGCCTGTAACCTGACAGAGCTGTGATGCTGGGAGCACCTGCACGTGGATCCTAGATTTCCCCTGCACAGCTGCTCCAGCTCTAAAACCGGGCTGATAACAGGGTGCAGCCATCCTGGGGAACGCAGTCATTGTAGTAACCCCGGAACTGCCTGGGGCTGATGCTCACGTGTTGCTAGGCAAGAAAAAAAAGGTACTCAACTTCATGAGCCACCAGGGAAGTGTAAACTAAGCCACAGCCAAGTGCCACCCACATATACCAGAATGGCTTTTGTGTGTGAGACAGGGTCTTGCTTTGTAGTTTATGCTGGGATTGGACTCACTATATAGCCCAGGCTGGCCTGAAACTTGAGATGACCTGTGGCCTCAGCCTCCCAAGTGCTGAGATGGCTAGGACTTTTCAAAGATTGGGGGCTGGGGAGATAGCTCTGTGGCACAAGAGCCTGCCTGGCAAGTGCAAGGTCGTGAGTTTGAACTCCAGTCCTGCAAAAAAGAAAGAAAGAAAGAAAGAAAAAAAAAAGAAACAAAAGATGAAAAACGCCAGAATTCTAACAAGGACACTGAATAAATGCAGCTCCATAGCAAGCATCAAAAGTCATCCACTTTTGGGGGCTCGGCAGGATGGCTCATTCTTCTAAAGCGCCTGCTTAGGAAAGCTTAGGCAGCTGCAGGGACCACGGTTCATCCCCAGCACCACATGCTGCACCAGCCCTGCCCTCAGGGCAGGCTGAGGCGGCCATAAAAATAAATGAACAAACAAAATTGAAAAAAAAAAATATGGGCCCGGCGGGATGGCTCAGTGGTCTAAAGCGCCTCCTTGGGAAAGCTTGGGTGGCTTCAGAGACTGCAGTTCGATCTCTGGCACCACATGCTGCACCAGCCCTGCCCTCGTGGCAGGCTGAGCCGGCCATAAAAATGAGTGAATAAACAAATAAAAGTTCTGAAACAAAAAATAAATAAACAAATAAAAAATATATATTATTTAAATGTATATACATGAGTATATACATTTCTTAAAAACTTATTGACGTTATGACCCATGTATGTCTTATTTATTTATTGTATTTTGTTTCTTTGGACTAGGGATTGAACTTAGGACCTTGCACTTGCCAGACAGGTGCTTAAGCCACTGAACTATTGCCCAGCCCTATTTCATGTCTTTTTGAGACAGGGTCTCATTATGCAGCTCAGGCAAGTCTTGAGCTCACTTTGTAGCCCAGGCTGGTCTCCATTTGCAATGATGCTCCTATCTCAGCCTCCCGAGTACTGGGACTATAGGAGTTCAAGTGCATCACTACACCTGGTGGCTGGGTGTTCAGGGTCTCACTACTAGATCAGACCTGTGATCTGCTTGTTTACAGCCTGCTAAGGGCTGGGATTATAGGCGTGCACCACCATACCCAGTCTCAGTTGCCATCTCTGTGTGCCCCAGGGTGGGGAATCCCAGGTCCCTGCACCTGCTTGCAGGTGCTTTAATCTGAGTTATTTGGCTAGCCCACCCCCTTTTTTTAAAGATATGGATAGTCTTGGGACCAGGGAGATAGCTCCGTGGCACAAGTGCCTGCCTGCCAAGTGCAAGATCATGAGTTTGAACCCTGGTCCCACAAAGAGAGAGAGAGAGAGAGAGAGAGAGAGAGAGATTGTCTTGCTAGTAGTACAGGCTGACCTCCAACTTGCAGTGACCCTCCTGTCTCAGCCTCCCAAGTGTTGGGACTATAGGTGTGTACCATCATGCCTGGCACTTCTCTGTGTTTATGTGGTATTTTTTTTTTTTAATTATGTGGTATTTTGAATAAAAAATATTAAATGAGAGATAAGCATGGTGGTGTATGCGTATATGCCTATAATCCTAGCACTTGGGAAGATGAGACAGGAGGATCACAACATCGGAGGCCAGCCTGGGTTACATCTCAAAAACCCAACCCACTGCTGGTATGGTGGCATATGCCTGTAATCTCAGCACTTGGGAGATACCAGGGCAAGAGGATTGTTGGGAGTTAGAGACCAGCCTAGGCTACAAAGTGAGCTCAAGGCCAGCCTAAGCTATATAGTGAGACCTGTCTCAAATTGACCAAAAAAAAAAAAAAAAAATCAAACAAACGAATGGAGGGTGCTGACGGCTCTGGCTCTCTAGTTGCCCCTTCCCAGCTCTCAGCTTCTGTTGGATTCCTGGCTCACAGACTACAGCTATCATCAATGCCAAATCGACCCAGAGAATCCCCTCCAAATAACCTAGAAAGAAGTGCCGAAACCCTGGGGCTATGTGCACTTGCTCCACGCACATCCCTTGGCAGGGGACCACCACCCCTGCAGGCAGGCGGCTTCCAATCTAGAAAGCTCTGCTGTGCTCTGAGCTGCAGGTCTGGCAACTCAATGTCTCGGCTTTGTCTTTGGAAGCATTTTTTGTAATACTTTTTTTTTTCCTTTTGCTATTGCTGCTGTTGCCCCTTTATTTGGTAGTACTGGGAATGGAACCTAGGCCCTTGCACATGCTAGGTGAGCACTTCACCATATCTCTTGCAGCTAACTTTAATTAGTGCTCACTTAAGAATAAAACAGGAACAGGAAACACATTTACTCTCTGATCAGGCATGTCTCAACGTTAGTCTATTTGCACTGGCTAATTCAGGAGCCAAAGCCACTTCAAACATGACCATTACAAACACATGTGGTCACCACACTGCAGCTCTGGTTATGAGGTAAGGTTCTGTTTTCTACAAGAAGTCCCTCAGGTAGGTGTACTCAGTGCCAGTTTTACACATTATCATCAAATAACTGAGGCAGGCAAAGATCTCCAAGGCTGAAACCATTAGATGATCTTCAGGGTGGGGGAGGGGCTGGAACCACCCAAGAGGACCAGCAGGGGCTGCGTGAGGCTGGCTGGCTACTCGCAGCCTTGACGCAGGGGGAAGAGCACTGAATCTCACACCAAGCAGATCAATGGCTCTGGCCTCCTTTCTTTTCCTTCCCCACATCCTGTATTGTTTTGTAGAATGTCATATTAAAGAAGCAGTGCAGGGGCTCAGTGGGATGGTTCAGTGGTCTAAAGCAACTTCTTGGGAAAGCTTGGGCGGCTTCAGGGACTGTGGTTCAATCCCCAGCACCACATGCTGTGCCAGCCATGCCCTCTGGGTGGGCTGAGCCGGCCATAAAAATGAGTGAATAGACAAATAAAGGTTCTGAAACAAGAAAAAAATAAATAAATAAAATAAAAAATTCTTTAAAAAAAATAATTACTGTTTTCCAGCATTTATCACTCTACTCAAACACAAAAATTAAAAGGAAGCCCAATAGATGTTAGTGAATGGGTACCTAGAGTGAATAAACAAACAAACAAACAAACAAACAAACAAAAGAAGCAGTGTGTGCCATTTTGACGTTACAATGGTGGAGTTGGTAGGTGTGCCCAGGCCAAACAGTGGGGCTGGACACAGGGTCGGTGGCCCAAAAAGAGTGCTGAATTTTTGCTGCACATGCTTAAAAATGCAGAGTAATGCTGAACTTAAGGGTTTAGATGTAGATTCTCTGGTTACTGAATATATCCAGGTGAACAAAGCACCCAAGATGCGCCGCTGTACTTACAGAGCTCATGGTCGGATTAACCCATCCATGAGCTCCCCCTGCCATATTGAGATGATCCTTACTGAAAAGGAACAAATTGTTCCTAAGCCAGAGGAGGAGGTTGCACAGAAGAAAAAGATACCCCGAAGAAACTGAAGAAATAAAAACTTATGGCATGGGAATAAATTAATTATAAAATAAATGCAAATAAAATTTAAAAAAAAATGAAAAGGTCTGGAGATGCAGTTCAGTGCAAAGGCCCTGGGTTAAATCCATACTAGTACTTTTTTTACTTTTTTTTTTGTCTTTTTGAGACAGGCTCTCACTATGCAGTTCAGGCTGGCCTTGAGCTCACTTTTATAGCCCAGGCTGGTCTCAAACTCACACCAATCCTCCTGCCTCAGCCTCCCGAGTGTTGGGATTACAGGTGTGCGCCACCACGCCCAGCAATCCATGCTAGCACAAACAAAATAAAGCCCAATTGTGGGGCTGGGGAGATAGCTCAGGGACACAAGTGCCTGCCTGGCAAGTGCAAGGTCCTGACTTCGATCCCAAGTTCCACAAAAAAAAGAAAAGGAAGAAAAGAAAAAAACCCCTCACAATTGTATGCAAATTTTATTTCAGTTAAAAAAAAAGACTTAGAGGGTCTAGCAGGATGGCTCAGTGGTCTAAAGTGCCTGCTTAGGAAGGCTTAGGCGGCTGCAGGGACCGCAGTTCGATTCCTGGCACTACATGCTGCACCAGCCTTGCCCTCAGGGCAGGCTAGCAGGCCATAAAAATAAACAAACAAAAGTTCTGAAACAAGAAAATAAATAAATAAATAAAATAAAAATTCTTAAAAAAAAAAAAAAAAGACAGCATTGAAAAATAAGACTTAATAATTAAATAAACCTTTCGAGCCTTAAAAAAAAAAAAAAGAGACTTAGGTACAACAACTGAAATAAATATGTAGGGCTAGGGAGAGAGCTTGGCAGTCTAAGTGCCTACCTGGCAAGTGCAAGGACTGAAGTTCGATCCCTAGTACAACATGGCATGCCAGTCTCAAAGCCAAGCTGGCCAGCAAAACCAGGCCTGGTGATACACACCTATAATCCCACTGCTAGGAGGCTGAGACAGCAGGATCACTATGAGTCCAAGCTACATGGCAAGACCCTGTACCAAATGAATGATTAAGAAAAGAAATAAATATGTAGGGACTGTTGGCACTGTGATTTCAATAAACCAATCAGAAGAAACATTTTTGAAAGGTCAATAGGGAAAAATAGTGCATTTATGTGAAAATAATTATTGGTTTTATAGCTGTCTGAAACAAATGTCCAGCTTTTAAAGCCATCAACAAATGATTAAGGCGACATAAAGCCTGGGTTGTACCTTTAAATAATTTATGGGCTCCGGACTGAGCTCAATGGTAGAATGATTGCCTAGTATGCATGAAGCCCTGGATTTAATCCCTAGCACTGAGACAAGAGAGTAACAATGAAAAAATAAAATACTTTAGTTGTAGGAAAGAGTGGTATAACTCAGGGTACAGCTCAAGTGTTAGATGAACAAGGCCCTGGGTTTGATCTTCAGCAAAATTACAAAACAAAATTTTAGGCATTAGCCGGGTGTGGTGGCTCACGCCTGTAATCCCAGCACTTGGGAGGCTGAGGCAGGAGGATCAGTGTGAGTTCGAGACCAGCCTGAACTGCATAGTGAGACCCTGTCTCAAAAAGACCAAAAAACAAACAAACAAACAAACAAAAACCAAAAAACAAAATTTTAGGCATTTATAGGTCAATTGTCCAAAGGTCCTGGGGGATGGGCACTATGCTCCAGGGTTGCCCCATTCCTTTTTTTTTTTTTTTCCCCTCAGGACTGGGGATTGAACTCACGACCTTGAACTTGCCAGGCAGGCACTTGTGCCCCTGAGCTATCTCCCCAGGCCCTACCCCTGTTCCTCTGGATCCTGCTCACACTGCCCCAGCACTGATGGATACCTTCCCAGGAAGCACTTTGCTCCCTTCCTTGAGTCCACCATCATAGGCAGCTCAGCTGTTGTTGTTTTTGTTTTTTGCGGGACCGGGGGTTCAAACTCACGACCCTGCACTTGCCAGGCAGGCACTTGTGCCACAGAACTATCTCCCCAGTCCCCCAGCTCAGCTGTTGAGTCTGCAGATGAAGATGCAGCTCAGACAGGTGAAGTGACTTGCCCACCACACACTGGTGACCCGAGATGCCAAGACATGGATGAAGCTGCCTGGATCCCACAGCCCACAGCTACCATTCTGAGCCCCACAACCACCTCATTAGAAGTACCTCTACCCTCACTTCACTCAGAGAGAAGCTCATACCAACAACCACAGGACACTTTGTACTTGCTGTCCTGGGCCACAGCCACGGGATGCTCACTCGCCTTGTGCAACAGTAACAGCCGAGTTCTGCCTTTGGCCCAACACCTCTTCTGTAGCACTTGCTGTTTCTAGCAGCACTTCCTCCTGCATCCACTTCCTCTGTCTTAGCAACCAGCCCAAGTTCAAATTCCTAATTCAAAATCCACTCCTCCCGGGCCCAGCGGGATGGCTCAGTGGTCTAAAGCGCCTGCGTGGGAAAGCTTGGGCGGCTTCAGGGACC
>PVJA010044179.1:0-16316 GCA_004027025.1 Myocastor coypus | reverse complement strand
CACACACACACACACACACGATCATGCTTACACTCACACAGGGCGTGGACACCCCAAGCAGCAGCACCAGAGGTGAAAGTTTAGGGAGACCTGACAGCCACGGTGTCTCCATCTCCCTGCCTGCTTCTCGGCCCTACTGAGACTGTCCAGGCTCAGGACAGATCTTCTCCACGAAGCCCAACCTCTCTACCTCCCTTCTGCCCTGGCCAGGGAGCTTCTGAGCAGCAGCCCCTCGGTGCAGACATCAAGAGCAGCCTGGGTTCCACTTGGGAGGTGCAGCCAGCTTCCAGGAGAGGGCGCTGTTGGAACGTTCCGTGTGTGCTCCGGCGAGCCTGGTCACGCTGCTCAGGGGAGAGCAGAGGACCAGGCGGGCTAGTCAGGGGTGGGGCATGCCAGTGTTACTTCGGGGCTCCTGTGAAGATGCACTGAGCCCCGGGACGCCTGTGGAACCTGCCAGAGCAGGCTGGCATAGGGGGCTGCTGCTGCAGACAGGCTGGGGGAGGGGTGTGTGTGGGAGTGAAGAGAAGGCATCTTCTTTCAGCATAGTGCCCTGAGAGCAGCCACAGCAGGGACCCTCTGACAACCAAGGCCTGGCGACCATCCCAGTAGGGTGTGGGGAGCAGAGGCTGGCTTTCTCCCTTCTCCCCCAGGGAACAGGAATGGAGCCCAGGAGGGGTTCTCAGTGCTCCTGAGAGTTGAGTCCTCCAGGATAGTTGGGGGCTTTCAGAGAAAGGCCTAGGGTCTGGCAGTCACTTGGCCGGTGTCCACAGCAGGGTGTGTAACTCAGGGTTGTCACCTCTGGGGCAGTGCTGCTGCCAGACAGCCCAGGGCTGAGTTACAAGGACAGAGTGATTAAGATGATTAAGCAGAGGAGAGGGCTGTGAGGGCGGTGGGAGGAGAGGACTGGGCCCAGGTGACAGACAGGGGAGACCAGGCAGGGGGCCGGCGGGGACTGGGCCAGGAGCGGGTAGGCACCGCGCAGGAGCTTGAGAGGAGGAGACTTTCCAAAAGAGAAAGGGGAGGGAGGGATGAGAGACTCATTTCGCGTTTCCCTCAGAGCTTCCCCTGGGAGCTGAAAGAAGGGAAAAAGAGCCGAGAAAGTGACACGGGGAGAGCGGAGCAATGCCTGTTTGCCTGCGGGGCTCTCTGTGTCTCCATCACCAGCACCACCAGCACCTTTCTCCTCCTCCGCCCCCCCTCCTCCTCTTCCTCCTCCTCCCCCCTTTTCCTCCTCCTCCTCCTCTCCTCATTACCTGAGCTTTGAGTGTATGCTCTATGCAGGCACCACACGGACATAGCTTTTATCCTCAGAGAACCCTTCAAGGCAGGTATTAATATCTCTGTTCTATAGAAAGGGAAAGGGGAGGCTTGGGGAGGTGCGGCCTGGGATTCTGACCCGCAGCTTTGTCAGCACCGTCGTCCCCTTGCTTGCTGTGACCATTTCTGAGAAGTTTTCACAGGAGAAAGGTTTGAGGCAGCAGGAAAGGATCAGCCCATGGGCCAAGGCTCTGGCTGGGTGGGCTGGGATGGGGGAGACTGCGGACACCACAGCCTTGTGTCTGCTGGGACCCTCCCTGTCCACCTGCAAGGGCTGCAACCCTGTGGGCCGCAAGCGCCTTGTGCTGCACCCTAGGCTCCTGAGCAAGGCAGCAGGTCAGGTGGGCTTGGCAGCCCCTGTCCAGCCTTCTCCTGTGCAGCTCCAGTCTCCAGAGGCCAGATTAGCCCTTCGGGGCCTCCCCTGGGGTGCTCCCTGGGAGGAGACCTGGACAAAGAGACTCCGGAACGGAGGACCTCTTCCTGCTCCGAGGTGCCGGCTGCCTTCTCACTGCCAGGCTCCCTGAACGAGGGGGGCAGGAGAGGCTTGTGGCAATTCCACAGGTTCATGGCACAGCCCAGGCTCTGCCACTCATATGCACTCGGCTAAGGTGGCCGATTCCTGTGTAGCAGCTGTGGCACCTGAGAAGGGGTCCTGGCTGTCCTGGTGTGCGATTAAGTGCAGATGTCTGTAATGCATCCTGCACAGTTCCTAGCACACAGCACTCAGGAGCTTCTCTACCCTTCTGACGGTCATTCAGCCTCCCCTGGTTTCTCGTTCTTCATTCTCTTCCTGGCCCTATGATACTCAGCACCCCAGCCTCTCTGCATAGTAAGTTGGCCGTGCTGTAGCTGGGGCCACTGCCGCTAAGGCCATGGTGTCAGTACGGCCCCCTCGGTGCAAACCCCTCCGTCACAACCTTAGCTGCCTGCTTTTTTTCCCCTCAAGAAAATGACAACGAAAAGAAGAAGTGTGGCACGTGTGGGGCTTCCCCCCACTCGATCACTCACTCACCATTAAAATCCTCTCTCATTGGAGGTGAGGAGACAGGAAAACACTGCCATAACATAAGGAAACAGAGGTAGAAAGGATCTAGTCTCATAAAAAGCAGGGACCCTTTAGGGTTAGGCTAATGAAATAGTGCAGGGACCTGCCTCTGCAGCCAGCCAGGGGCTGTGGGCTTGCAGAAGCAGAACTCACATGTCTTGGGGTCCCAGAGAGTTCCTGCCTTTTATTCATTTACTTGTTCATTTATTATTATTTTTTTCAGTACTGGGGGTTGAACTCACGACCTGCACTTGCCAGGAAAGCACTGATTCTACTGAGCTATTTCCTGGCCCTTCCCTGCCTGTCCTGCCCACATACTGGCGTATGAAGGGGCTTCTGTGCCAAATCTCTTCGCATCTTGTCCACAGCCCTTGGCGGGCCTTAGTGTCAGTTTGGCCCTCGTCACTTCCTACTGCATGAGGAAGGCAAAGGAGCTCCTTGCAGTGCCCAGTGCTGACCACCGGAGCTGGGAGCAGAGCCCCAGGCCTCAACTGTACCTCCTGCTCCCTTTGGTCTCCCTCCTGGCCAGAACAGAGCTTGAGGTGTGAACAAGGTTTCCCGGACTTAGTGTGGGGCTGAGGTTGTAGCGGAAGTCTGTCCCTGGCTGCAAGTCACCAGGCCTCCGGGGCGTGGCTCTAGGCCACCTCCCCTGGCAGCTTCCCTGCTACTGTCGTGGCCTGGCTGAGCCCCTTGTCTTGTGTGGTGCGACATGGCGCTGTGCTGCCTCCTCCTCCTGCGCCCAACTGTGTCCTCGGTTTTCTCAGCAGGCTGATGCCCTGCTAGGAGGCCTTCGTGGCCCAGCTGGGGGCGGGGAGTGGCAGCCATCTCCAGCCTTCCTCTCCTATCCAGATGCTAGGTACCCACAGGGCTGTGGCATTCGGGAGACTGGCGGGAACTGCCAGGAGCTGCTCCGCCTGCCTTCAAGGGCACTGCCAGGAATAGCTGCGGCCACCCTGCCGCCTGCGAGGACCTGGCAGCTTCCGAGTGCCCTGTTTCCAGACTGTGTTTCCCAGCTGCCTGGTGTGGGAGGGGAAGGATTTGCCAGTAGTGGAGGCAGACGGCTAATCTACTCTTTGCTCGGGAGTCTGGTTGTCCACCAGGAAGAGGGCTCTGAGGACAGAGGTCAGAGAAGGCCATGGGGTGGGCAGGTCCAGCCAGGTTCTGAAAGAACAGGAAGGGCAGCATCCTCCTGAGTCCCATACATGCAGGGGTCCTTCTGATGGGCAGTGTGACTGGGGAGAGGACTGTGGGCCACAGGTGAGGTACTGGTGCTTGGGGAAATGCACGTGAGGGCACTGGGAGCTCAGTCTTGACTATTGCAGGACTTCAGGCTGGTGAGGGGACTTCTGCATGGTGATGCATGCAGCATCCCAAGGTTGAGACTGGGGAGATAGCTCAGGGGCACAAGTGCGCGCCTGCAAGTGCAAGGTCCTGAGTTCAATCCCCAGTTCCACACACACACACACACACACACACACACACACACACACAGACAAAGAAAGAAAGGAAAAGAAAAAGAAAGAAAGAAAAGAAAAGAGCATCCCAAGGAGCACTGAGGTGTCTGTGCTATCCAGTGCAGGTCCTGATGCAGTGCCAGGGTCCAGCTATGAGCCAAGTCCCTGGCCTCAGGAGATGCAGTCTAGATGAGGGAGATCAGCACTCAACATGCAAACTAGAGCACAGCTAGCTGGCCAGTGACAGACAGGGCAAGGCTAGGGAAGGGGATACAGAAAGTAACATTTGAGAAGAACAGAAAGGAAGTGAGGGAAAAGTGACCAACTGACAAGAGCTTTCTAGATGGCGCCAACAGCAAGTGCAAAGGCCCAGAGGCAGCAGTAGACTGGGTGGGCGGCAGGAAGTGCGATTAGCAGTTGCTGGAATGAAGTGAAACATGGCTCATTTTTGAAGGTGCTCAGATGAATTCATTCTCCAGGTTCCTGGGCTGCAACTCTGAGGAAAAGAGTAAGGAAGGAGTCCTTCCCTGAGCCAGGCTGGAGAACTGAGATACTTTTGCTAAAGGGTAACACACAGCAAGTGAATTGTGGCCCAGCCAGGAAGAGGGAGGATAAGACCGAGGATCTCAAACCTTAGGGTGTGTCTCTGGTGAGGTTCAGGGTCTCTCACCCTGCCTACCACAGTCTGCTTCCTGTTCCTCTTCTACCTGCCTGAAGCCCAGGGCGAGAACAGGGACTCAAGACCCTGCCTTGAGGAAGACAAAACCCAGCCCCAAGGTAGCAGAGTGTGAGGGGTGGGAAGACATGAGAGCTTCTTCAAGCAGCTGAGGAGTGTGGGCCTTTGCAGAGGGAGTGCGGACTGCAGGGGCAGCTGAGAGACAACCACAGCTGGGAGCTTCAGGGGGCAAAGGCGTGCATGCGAGTGCATGTGCACTGGGGGGAGAGAGCGGGGCAGGGTCATGGCTGCAGAAATTACACGCATGGAGGCGAAAGAGGGCTGGCAAGGCTCTTGGCTCTGGCCTTGGCTCCTTCCCTGACTCTGTGTTTGGCCTTGGGGAAGGAATCCCTCATCTGTCCCTCCGTCCAGTTTCTGTCTACTGCACCTCTCCTCCCTTCTCTTTCCCAGAAGGGAAGAGTCTGGAAGGACTGCCATTGCCCTCCCTCACCTCCCTGCCCCCTTTCCCTCCTCAGGTTTTCTCTCCCTCTCCTTATTCAAGGCAGATAAAGTGCGCACAGCTGCTCCCAGCTGAAGCAGGGCCTTAATTGCACCCCTGTTGCCATGGCGATCCCTGATGTTCTCCGTGGCTGGAATGTTGCCCTCCAATCTCCCTGCTGGGGCCTCCAAGCAGCACAGCTTCCCTGGCCTTAGAGCTGACCCCATGGCACCCACCTCACCTCCCCACCTCATGAAACACTGGGGCTCCCCAAGTGCCTTCCCCTCCAGCACAGGTACCATGACACTGGGCCTGAAGGGCCTCCACTACTCGGTCACTCTTTGGGACCTCCCTATGTCCAGCATAATAGTGTAGCACTCCCAGTAAGCGACAAGACATTGCTCCGTCACTACCCTTGACATGGCTTTAGAGGGGGTGGGGCTGGGGGCTGTGCTAAGAGGGCTCCACCCCTCACCTGTGGCTCTGGCAGTCACACGTGCTGCGGAGGATGAGACCCTGGCTATGGGAGGGTGGCTTTAGTCCACACAAGGCAGCACAGGTGGGCACAGAGGTCACAGCTCATGAGACCCCCGGGCACCAAGTTTTTGCAAAGGAGTGGTCGAGCAGTAGAAGGGCAGGTGGCAGCCTCTTGGAAGGAAGAAGGAACTGAGCAAAGCTCAGTGGGATGGATTTTGTGATGCTTGGGGCAGGGTGGGTCCCAGATGTAGACTTGATGTGGCTCAGGAATGCAAGCCGAATAAAGGAAGTTTGGGGTGTGGTATGGGCTGTGAGTTTTAGTGTATAGGCCACTGTCTGTGTGCGCAAGTGTGTTTGTGTCATGTGCATGATGCATGTCTGTGTGTGGAGTGCAAGACTGCATGTGTACACTTGAGGGGGTGCCTGCATGTGAGAATATATGTTTTTCTCGGTGTGACTGTATGTGTATCTGTGTAAGTGGAGTCCTAGGAACATATGCAAGTGTGTGTGGAGGTGTAGGTATACGTACATGTGCATGTGTACATGCATGCTTGTGTGTGTGTGTGTGTGTGTGTGTGTGTGTGCAGTCTGTGTACACACATGCCCATGTACATGGACGGGCCCACATTCCTGCTTTGCTGTCTCACCCACAGGACCTTCGCTGGAATCTCCGCTGAGCCATGCTGGTGAATGTGTTCACAGCTCAGTGGCTCCTGACAGGGGTCTCGGGGAGGACAACTGTACTTAGTGCCCAGTCAGCATGCCCAGAGGAGCCATCAGACATGAAGTGAGACAGCTCAGAGCAGCCCAAGAAGCTGTGCTTGTGGCTCTGTCCCTCAGAGCACCCACACCTCCCTCTGGCAAGCCCAAACCCTAGTTGTTCATTCAACAGGGCCTGTAACCAACAGAGTATCTCGTGTCTCAAATCTGCTGATCCTGCAGAGGTCCCTACCCCACCAAGTGAACCTAGAGGTGAGCCTGAGGTGAGGGTCGGGGCACGTAGCGCCCGCCTGCCTTCTGTGCTGTCTGACCCCCTTTGCATGTGAGCGGGGAGGCTCTGCCCGGATCATCGGGGGCCTTGTCTGGGGCAGCATGTGCTGCCTGCCCAGAGGCCAGGAAGCAGGGGCTGTGGGCTGAGGAGTGAGAACTGTAGACAAAGCAACTGTGGTCACTCAGTCCTGGTCAGCAAGGGCAGCCACACCACTTTGCACCCTGCTTGATTACATAATAATAGTAATAACAGCTTCAGAAGAAATGGAAACTGGGGTTCAATGGCCAGCATGTGCCAGGTGCTGTGGGCAGCAAGTCAGCCCACTGTGCCGCCAGCCCCTCACACCCTCAGAGCCACAACTGTCATCTCCCTGCAGATGGACAGCGCCGGCCAACCCCAGCTGCTTGGCTCTTGGTGACCAAGCTCATGGGGCTGGGAGAGGAGCCCAGAGGCCTGCCCCAGACCCCAGCCTCACCTCGGGCAGGAGCCCAGGTCTGAAGAACTAGTACTGTCACTGCGTACATTCCACAGGAAGCAAGCAGCTCTGGCTAGGGGAGGATTTCTGCTGCAGCCTGTAGGAGTGGTGTCCGGCTGTGAAAGCCATGCCCACTATTGGTACTCAGTCCTAGGATACCCTTCAGGAAGCATCCTTGCTTTTACAATGAGAGACTTCCTGCAGTATTTGCCTCGAAGCAGCCAAGTCTCCGGCTGAGACCCCAGCATAACCAGAACCTGCCCTTGCTATCTCCCATTCCCTTTAGTCCAAAGGAGCATGAAACACTGGGCAGTTACACCACTATGTGGAGCCAAGATCTTCTCTTGCCGGTGGAACGGTCCTGCTCTGCCTTTCAGGCCAGCCCAGGGTCTCATCAGGAGGTGCTGATTCCAGACTCCTCATAACTCCCCTTCAGTCTCTGACTGCCTCTGGCCACCTGGCCTTTGCCCTGGGTGTTTCCCTCGCCTGGAATGCCCTCCCTTCTGCTCTCTGCCTGTAGGAATGGTGTCGCTTTCACGATCTCATGTATTTGCCACCACTCCCCTCAAGCCCATTCTCAGCTTCCAAAGGTCCTGCTTTCTGTTTACAGAACCTTCCACATTATTCTGGTGCCGTAGCCACTGGTGAATGGACAGGCAAATGCTCAGAGAAGATGGTTAGTGTGGCTGGCTTCCCCTAGCCATCAGCACGGGGCTGGTACCCATGCATGTCCATGACCCCCTGGGTCAGTCCTCAGGCCCGTGCCTGCAGCTTCTGAGGGAAGGATTTCTGGATGGAGCTCTGTCTCCACTGTGGACTGACTGTACCTCCCTGGAGAGCTGGTCCTCACCACAGCGCTCTCTGCAGGCAAGAGAGCAGCATCCATACTCTAGGCGCGTGGAGCTTGGGAGAAGGCTGAGGCAAGGTGCTGACACGCAAACTGGGAGTGGCTTCCAAGACAAAAGGTCATTGGAGGGGACAGAAACCTTGGAGAGGGGTTTATGGGACACATAGCACCAAGGCTGACCTGCTAAGGGTTGGGGGGCAGTGAACATCAGCTGAGGAGGGGGTGTGGGTGGCAGGAGGGGCCTCCACAAAGACTGGAGTCACAAAGCAGATGTCAGCCGAGGCATAGGGGTAGTTCTAAAGAGAGAACATCTCAGGGTGTGGCGGCGTACACCATGAGGTGGAATGAAGAAGACTGCAAGCTTGAGCCAGGTGGGGTCCACTGAGCAAGATGGTGTCTCAAAATAAACAATTAAAAATTGAGGCTAAGGACTAGCTTGGTGAGAAGGCACTAGAATCAGTCTCTAGCACTGCAAGAGAGAAGGAAAAAGGAAGGGAGAGAAAGATAAGAGGAGGGGGAGGGGAAAGACAGAGAGAGAGAGAGAGAGAGAGAGAGAGAGAGAGGGAGAGAGACTGAGCTTGTGTTCTCTTTTCTCCTAGTGATAACTAGTGATAAATATGGAATTTTAACAAGCAGCTTCTTTCCCAGCAGGAATCATGAACTCCTTGAAGTTAAGGAGCTGGTTCCTCCCGCTTCCTACCCATCAGACCTACACCACATCCAGGTACTCGGGCCGCCTCGGGCTTTGTCTGGACCTGGCCACTTTGCCCTTGGATGGCTGTTCTGTAACAAGCAGGCTGGACTCTTCCCTGCTGCTGCCAGGTGTTCTGTTCTGCACATCTGTCTTCTCAGCCAGCAAACTTGCCTGCAGATAAACCGATCACATTTGGAAAGAGGAATTTGCAATTCAGGCAAAAAAAATAACTGAAATGGCTGTGCAAAGATTTGCCTGCTGGGAAGCAGAGAAGCAAAGGAGAAAAGCAAATTTCGCTCCTCTGCCTTTCAACAGGTGGAATGTAGTTTCTCCTTGTCCGGAAGGATGCTGAGAGGGACCTAGGACACATTTCCACCCTGAACGTCTTCCAGGCTCCGTGCCGGCCAGCAGGTGGGCTCTGTTCCGTGGTGGAGACCCAGAAGCCTGGTGACTTGTACCCCACTCCAACGACTGGAGTTAAACTAGGCTCCTCTGGTGACCCACTCTCGGTTGGACCAGGCCCAGCCGACCCTTGCCGACCCCTGCCTGATGCATTAGCACCTACGTTAGAACAGTTACTGCCCTATGTCCCTTAGTCTGTCGGTATACCTTCTGATCATACCTGCTGCCAGTTCCGTGGAGGTGGGCACATGACCTCATCTTCCCCGTATTCCCCCCCAGCTCCGTTCCTACCCCAGGACTAAGCAAGGCATTCTACAAAATCCATGGATGTACACGACGGCTGTATCGTGGACATCCATCTACATGGAAAGAACTGTCAGGTATTAGGGAAAAGAAAGAGTCAGCCTGTGAAGGATACTTGGCTTTCAACATCATGCTTTGTTTAATTAACCATCTCCACTGGGGGCTGTTAAGACACTAAAAGATATTTTTTTGAAATTACATGGTTAACCTTGGGAATTAAGGAGTCAACTAAACACATTGTCTCCACTTTACCAGGCTCAGGAAAATGCCTCTGGATCTGCCCCTAATGAGAAGAGAAGCCACAGCTTGGCTAACAGCCGCCCCTCCCTTGCCGTGACTGGTGGCCACGTTGTGAGGGCCTTGGCCCCATCTCCTGGAGTCTGTGCCGGAAATCTGGGCCCCAGCCCCTTGGTGAGAACATTCTCTCACAGAGATGCCCAGCATTTGCATTGCTAAATGGCCCTTGGGGTGGGGGGAATCCACATTTATATATATTTCTTTCCTCCACTCAAAATCTCTGGGCTTTTCAGTATGAGAGTCTTTTATTTCCTTAAGACAGCAGCAGCTTTAGCTTTACAGAATTAACACACTGAGAGGTGGGGGAGGGGTGCACAGCATGGGAGGGGCAGGGTTCCTCTGCCTCTCATCTTCCTAGGAGGAGCCATTCCCGGGTTAGGGCCAAAGAAGCCCCACCAGCACTCTGCAGAAAGGTTCCGCAGCTGCCTGCCTGGTGCTCCCTCCAATACAGCCCAGGGCAGGCGCTTGCTGCCCCCTGGGTCATGGTGGAGTGCGGCAGGCCTCACTTGTCATCGGAGTGGACTTTAGAAGACACTCAGACACTTTATTCCACGTGAAACCCCTCTGGACTCTCATTCAGCTGTCTCTGAGGTCTTCACACCCTGATACCTATAAATAGGAGCTTCCCCGGAGTCGTGTGTCCAGTTTGGAGGGAGGAGGGGGAAGGAGCCTTCTCCCAGTCCACTGACCAGGCAGCTGCTGAACAAATCCAGGGAGTTAATAGGAGCCATACAAAGCTTTTGATTTGTTTCAGAGATCAAAGGTCAGCCTGAATAACTCATTAATTAACCGAGCAAGGCTTCCTGCTATTGACAAGGTCTGAGAGATCAGCCTGGGAGCAGACCTCACGTGCAGCTATGGACGACCACCCCAGCACCTCCCCTCACTTTTCCCGCTAGGCACTCCCTGGCTTGTTCCACACTCTGATCCCAACTTTCCCAGGGGGCTCCGGCCTGGCAGCATTGTGAACCACAGCCTCTCAGCTTTGAAGCCTGACCCACACGCCGTCTTCTGCCCACTCCTTTCTAGCCTTCGCTTGGATAATACAGGATTCAGGAGCAATCTGGGGTCCACACACCTTCAGATGCCGTTCTTCAGTATCCATCACCTGGGAAAGGCTATGAGAAGCTGATTCACACCCAGGTGTCAGGCTGAGGGTGTGGGGAGAGTGGGCGGGAGGATGGTGACTTCATTTTAATGAGGGTCATGATTAAATTCCAACAGTGTAAACTCTGATGATGGGACCAGACACCAAAGTCAGGCTAGACTGCAGATATTCTGGGCTACCAGGGTCACAGAATGGAGGTGGCTGCTTCCTGTGTGGTGGTCAGGGCTGCCGGATCATTGTGCAGCACTTCCGTGGGAGCCCAAATTCTTCTCTACAGGTGGGAATATGGAGGTACCTACTTCAGTCTCCTGCACACCCACCCCAGAAAGCACCTCTGAGCTTTCCAGCTCAATGGAACTCAGGCCTTTGCAAGTTTCCTTTCCCTGCAATGCACCACTAATAGAGTTTTCTCCGTGGAGGAGACTAACCATCTCATTCAAATGTTGCTAAAGAGAGGGCCCAGCTCTCACCTATTGGCTCACACTGAAGCAATGGTGAACGGCCAGGTATCCCATCTCCTGGCACGAACAAGGCTTGCCCAGCCTTTTGGGGATGCTAAGACATAGGAGGCCTTGTTTCATTTTGCAGTACCTCTGTGATTACTTGCAGAGCTCACCCCTGCTGGCTGACATTTGGAGAGCCTAGCGCTGTTTGCAGAGCCAGCTGTTTCTTGAAGGGCTCGTCACTGGCTTTGGAATTCATGGCGTTTGTAGAGTCTGTTGTTCGCAGAACAGGGCATCACATGCAGAGTTCATCACTATCTGCTAAGCTTGCTGCCACTTGTAAAGTTGCTTGGAGTTTGCAAAGCCTGATATTGCTTACAGAACTCATTAAGGTTTGCAGAACTCATAGCAGTTTGTGGAGCCTATTGTTTTCAGAGGCGCTCTTTGCTTGCAAAGTTCTTCACTGGTTTCAGCGCGAGTTACTGTTTGTAGAATCCATTGTCTTTTGCAGATGCTGCCTTTGTAGGCTGAGCTCATCAGTATCCACAAAGCTTGTTGCTATCTGCAGAACTTGGCTCTGCTCAGAGAGAACCTTCATTTCTTGTAAAGCTACGCTTGGTGGGAGAACCTGCTGCTATTTGCAAGTCTGATATTGTGGGCAGGTTCATTCCCAAAGGCAGGCCTTGGGACACTTCCTAGTCAATCCCTTTGGCCTGGACTGTCCGCCTTGTGGTGAATTTCCAAGGTCACGGGGCCACCCCAAAGGATTTTGAAGTGTGTGCTTGTATGTAAGGGTTTTGAGTTCTTTCCAGGATGCTGAGTTGAAGTTTCACATCATTCCCTCTGGTCTTAGTGTGATACCATAACACAGGTTCTGGATTTAGACTTAGCTTGCACTGTAAAGCTAAGATGCCCTTAATTCTCTCCCAAAGCTAGTGCATACAACTGACCCTCCCATCGTCTACTCAGAGCTCTTGAGCTTCCAGTCAGGAACTGGGATTATGTACATCTTTGTTTCAGTAAGACCCACTGCCTTTCTGTCTAACTGCTGTCCTTCAAATAGAGGCCTAGTATTGTCATATTCATAGTCATCTCCAGAATTCACAAATGTGATGACCTCGAAGAAGGTGCAGGAGGACTGAATAGAAGTTGATGTCACATGTGAGCCCTACTCTGCACTCTCAGTACTATGGACTGTGTCACCTTGGTCTCAGAGTCCAGGCTGCATAGAATCTTTAGCTGCTCTGCCTTGTTGCCCTTGATCTTGGGATGAGTATGCTTGAAATGGTAGGAGCTACTGGGACCTTAGTATTTACACATGTTTTCCTTGCTTATAAGTGCTATACTGCAGTCAATGTTGGTCACCTCTGGACACATTCCATCTCTGATGTCAGAGAAATTTCGGAACACTGTCCCAGGCTGATAGACTCTTCTAAATACACATGTCCACAAAAAACAAGGTTTGAATGATATGATTTGTAAAAGATTTTTTCAGAAAATAAAAAGGAAGGTGGAATACAAATTTGTAGCTCTTTTCTACAAAAACTTCGCAGTTCAAATTCTGAACAAGGTTTGGTAGTAATAGCTAAGCACAGTGGAGTAGAGAGGGTTCACACGATGTCATGGCGATTCTTATGGAAGTTTGCTAAAGTTATCACCACTCTCCAGAGCTTGCCATACCTGAACACAGGCAGATCTGCATGGAGATCTCACTGCAAAAAGCTTATGTTCTCAGGAAGCCTGGCATGTGAACACTCAAGTCAGGCGACAATCTTTCAGTTCACTGAGCAAAACTCCCTGGGCCACATTTAGAATAGAACATGAGCCCTGCTATCTCCTAGCTGGCACCCTAGCTCTGCTCAGAGAGGAACTTCAGGTCGCTTTCTTTCCTTCTTTCTTTCTTTCTTTTTTTTTTTTTTTTTTTCTAGAAACCTCTTGAGGGCCCAGCTGAGGACTTCCAGGGTTCCCCAGGTCTCTTGCCTTTGTGCTTCGGGGTGGGGCAGAGGTTCAGCTTATGGAGAAGTCCACAAAGTGAGCTAGCAGCTGATTCTTTTCCTTGCTAAAAACTCCATTTTCTGTCCTTTGTTCTTAGAAGAAATCAAGCTCTAGATATGTCTCATCTTTGGCTTTGTCCACAGGGCCTGAGGCAGGCGCTGCTGCTCAGGAGATAATTCAGAGTGCTAATGGCATACAGATGCATGCTAATTCATGTGCACACACACAAATTAGGCTGCAATTATCACAGGAACTATTTGCTAATGCTGGTTACCATTTGAACCATTACTCAGCATTGGTTACCACAGACGCTGGTCAATATGGCTCAGCGTGAGGCCTGCCTCTCAGCCAGCCTTGGAAACTAACAGAAACTTACATTGACATCAAGTAGCATTGAGCAACAGCTGTGGGTTGATTTGAAGTGGGAAGTGGGTCTCCCAAGGTTTGCTGTGGGAGTGGAACAAGCTTGCTGGAAAATGACACTCAGATCCCATGGGGTGAGGAAAAGCCAGCAACAAATGCCATAGAATGTAACACATTCTGTGTGTGGAAGACCAGGATTGTAAGGCATGTAGTGTGTCCATTTATTGCACAGCTCTTACCTGGCTGTCTAGAGGGGGCCTGGAGAGCAAGGGGCTTGAGAGAAGAAAATTAGCTCATGAGATGGGGGCCACTGCACAGAAACAACTGGCTATCTAGAGATGTGGAGGCAGATTTGCTCACAATCCAGCAGGGGCTTATCAGGACCCTGGTAAGAGGCAGCCTTGGGACTTGCTGCCGAG
This sequence comes from Myocastor coypus, assembly GCA_004027025.1. Classification (NCBI taxonomy): domain Eukaryota; kingdom Metazoa; phylum Chordata; class Mammalia; order Rodentia; family Myocastoridae; genus Myocastor; species Myocastor coypus. Next base: position 2,532 of record PVJA010044179.1, on the reverse strand, counting down.
GGTAGGAGGATTTTAGTGCAGGAGAGAGGAAGAGCAAGCATTACACAGAGCCCGAACTATCGTGGAGTGAGGGCGTCACACAGAAGAATGGTCAGCGCTCCCCGAGTCGCAGCAGTAGCTTCCGCTCTCTGCAGGGCTATGACTGCCCACTCCTCCAACAGCCTTTGTTTGTTTGTTTTCTTTTTTCTTTAATAATTTTTATTTTATTTTATTTTATTTTCTTGTTTCAGAACTTTTGTTTATTTATTTATTTATTTTTATTTTTATGGCTGGCTCAGCTTGCCCTGAGGGCAGGGCTGGCGCAGCATGTGGTGGCGGGGATTGAACCACAGTCCCTGCAGCCGCCAAGTTTTCCTACGCAGGCGCTTTAGACCACTGAGCCATCCTGCCGGGCCCTGCAATAGCCTTTGTAAGACAGCATTACCCTCACACCTTTCGCATGCGAGGAAATGAAGACCGGTGCGGGGAAGTGATAGCTCCAAAGCCACAGAGTAGATCTAGAGCTGGGACCTGCTGTGCTGGCTACTGGTGAAGACACTCAGAAATATAAGGCATGGTTCAGGGGTCACTAGGAAAGCTGAGTGCTTGTGAGGCAAATGTGGCCCGGAGACAAAAAGGATTTCATGCTTGGGCCACAGCAAAGGGGCTGTGGAGTAGAGCTAGTGATGAGCTGCCCTGCTGATTGTCTGAAGCAGCACCCCACCAGCCCAGCAGGAGAACGATGATCTGGGGTTGCTCCTAAGTATACCTCGTGTCCGTGTCCCAGGAAAACTGCTCTGGCATGGGCTGGAGGTCTTGGGCAGGGAAAACAAATGAAAACTTGCTCATTGGTTGCTCAGGATGATTAGAGGCCCCCAAAAGAGTCCAGCTTCCCTTTGGTCAGGTCTTACTGATGGCTGCTACCAGCACCATCTTTGGCCCTGTCTTTCCCCAGGAGGAAGACCTTCCTGTCCAACAGGCCATCTTTCAGTCCTGCAGGCCTAGTCTGACTTCTTTGCTAATCTCTCCCCTGTGGCTATGACCCAGGTCTCCTACTGACTAGCCTGGGCTGGCTTCTGGCCACCAGAGATTGGAGTTGATCCTGACCCACTGGGTGATGTTGCAGCTAGCACTGATATCCACACTTGCACTCTGGAGAGAAGCTGGAGGCCCAGTGTTTACAAGGAAAGTGGAGTGGGATTGTGGGGAGAGGTTTGCCAGGCCCATTAAGTAGAAGAAAACAGGGCAGTGTGCTAGATAGACAGACCTGATTTAACTTAACTCAGACAATGTGAGATGTGCAGCGAATAAGAACCAATTGAAGTGGCTGAGTTCTCTGTTGAGCCCTGGTGAGCCCGCACCCTAGGGCACACACAGTGAAGACCCTGTCCTTTTCCAGGAGACATAAGAATCCACAAAAGCCCCTAGAGACCTTCCTCCTGAAACAAGGTTCACAAGAGACTCGCTGATTCTGACAGCCTGGGTGACGTAATTCACAGGTGCAAGTTGTAAATGCCAGAGCCACTAGTTCAGAAGTGATTAAAAATGCCAACATACTGGCCACAGAGCATTAATTCAAGTGTGGGCACTCCTGCGCCAGGCTTTGAGGGCACTGTGGGAGTGAGAGGGTCACATGGCCACCACAGGGACTCGGAGTATGGCAGCCAGGGTAGAAGGGCCCTTGCTGGCCCCAGGAGGAGCAGATGCTTTGGAGACCACGTTCTACTCTTCACAAAGAATTTGTAAAGCTATTTCAGGGGGCCTCTGTAGAACCAATCCCATGAATTTAGAAAAATGATTCCTCTTATTTTTCAGAAGAGACTCCAGAGACCTGGGGAGATGAAGTGGTCTCCAAAGGTCCAGAAAAGAGTCTGAGGTGGAAATGCAAAGGAAAATGTCTTCAGGTTTGGACCAAGGGGTCCTGGCCTGTCGCCTTCCTTCCTCCAGTCCAGCAGGACCATGATGCCAAGCCCCATGTGGGCACTAGGTATTTCCCTAGAGCTTGCCAGGGCAAAGACTTCCCTCTTCCGGCCCTCTCCCTAATGAGGCCTCATCCCTCTCTGCTTGGTAGCGCCCAGACTCACTGAGGGCTCCCCACAAACCTAGCACTTCTTTACCTTTGTGGGCAGTTTTCCAATCTACACTCCCCCCCAGCCCAATCTAGTGTGACATTTTATAGTCAGATTCCTACCTCCCAATAGAGCCATCCAAGGCTGCTAATGAGGACTCCCTGGCTTATAGTAATAGCGCCCTCCTGCCCCTCCCCCAAGCAAAGGCATCACGCCACACCTGCCAATCCCAAACCCTCAGGTCCCTCCTCCTGACCCTTAACTTGGGTAAGCCTCCCTGATAGGTCCCCAGCCCCGTGGCATATTTACAGAAATGCCACTCAGCAGAACAACCCAAATCAAATGAACGCTAACTGGAAAAGCTGCTAGCTTCCAAATTAGCGGTGCATAATTAGTTTCATGCATAAACCTCTGGAAAGCACGCGATGGTGTGTGTGTGTGTGTGTGTGTGTGTGTGTGTGTGTGTGTGTGTGTGTGTGTGTGT
>PVJA010044178.1:0-16321 GCA_004027025.1 Myocastor coypus | reverse complement strand
AAAAAAAAAAAAAAAAAAAAAAAAAGAAGAAAAAAAAAAAAAAGCCTGCTTAGGCAAGCTTAGGCAAGCACAGCACCACATGCTGCGCCAGCCTGGCACCCGGGGCGGGCTGAGCTGGCCAAACAAACAAACAAAAAACCCCCCACAGTAATATAAAAGTGAATTGATTTATTCTATACATAATGTTCTTTACTTTTAAGATTTTTTAATTTTTATTTATCTATACATAATGTTCTTTTCTTAAGTATTATTATTATTTTTTTTATTACTCTCTGTTTCAGAACCTTTGTTTATTCACTCATTTTTTTTTTCTTATGGCTGGCTCAGCTCACCCCGGGGGCAGGGCTGGCGCAGCATGTGGTGCTGGGGATTGAACTGAGGTCCCTGAAGCCTCCCAAGCTTTCTCAAGCAGGGGCTTTAGACCACTGAGCCATCCCGCCGGGCCCCTATCTATACATAATGTTCTATGTCTTTAAAAAACCTATTAATGTGTTTAACTAGCCTATCCTCACAAGTGTATGTAGGCCCATTTTACTCTTCCAAGTGGATGCATTATTTATTTATTTTTAATGTATTTGGTAAGGGCCTCACTACGTGTGCAGACTTGTAGCGATCCTCCTGTTTTCAGCTTCCCAGGCACTAGAATTACAGGTGTGCGCCACCACACTGGGACTTAGTGGCCAGCTCGGTGTGCCCTGGGGCAGGGCTGGCACAGCACGGGGTATGAAGGATTGAACCTGGCCCTTGTGCTTGCCTAAGCAGGTGCTTAGTCCACTGAGCTATCTTGCCAGCCCTAGTGGATGCACTATGATCACTTTAGCTCTCTAGAAATTCAGATTGATGTTCAGTCTTTGGCATTACTCACAGTGGGGCCAAGAATCTGTGTTTATGACTATCTCTGCATATTTCCGTGGCAGAGAGCATGAATGTGAGAACTTGCATCTCATTATTCAATCTGTATTTTGATAGTAACTGGTGATGCTGAACTCTTCATGTATTTGTGACTCATTTGGGCTTTTTATGGAATTTCTTTGGTAGGGGAGATCATTTTCCTTATTGATTTGGTGGAAACTACTTCTAAGTTCTGGGTATTAACCCTTTTGTTATATGTACATTAGAGTGTTTCTCCGAGACTCATTAATGTATGTATGTATGTATGTAATTATGTATATGTGTATTGCTTGCATTCTATCCCGTAACTTAGAAGATCCTCGGTGTTTGTGCATAGCTAAGTGTTTCTCTTCCTTTCTCATGGTCTTTCCTTTCCTTGTCTAGCCTCACGCTGAGATGGAGATAGCGGGGGTGGAGGCCTTGTCCTGTCCCTGCTCCACCAGAGATGTGCAGTTAGCGCGCTGCGTCTGCTGATCGCCTCGTAGTCTCACCTTTTAGCCTGCCGGTAGCTTTGACTAGGAGCAAGGGTGTTCATGACCTTGCCGTGCTGAACTGTATTTGGGTTGTCCTGCCTCACGAGCTGCTGCTGGAACATGGATCAGCTGCTCAGGACTGGTTGCTTTGCTCATGTCTTCGGCTCTGGCTGGCGCCTTCTCAGGTGGACTTTCATTCTCCCCACACCACCCCGCTGTCCGCGGCATGAAGGCGGCTCTAGGGTGGACCTCATCTGCTTGTAGACCCAGGTTGCTTTTGCCTAGTTGCCCTGGGTGCATCCTGGGGCCAATGCTTGTCCAGCTTTGGGCTGCATTCCTATCTGCGAGGCAAATTATATGTGGTTCTTATTGGCCAGGATCCTGCACATGGTTATACTGAGCTGGAAGGTAGGATCAGCCAGCCCCAGATCATACAGACTGGGGACGGGGAAGGCTGCCTTTCCCAGGAAGCTGCTGTGCTATTAGTCGTGGTGACCCGCTCTTATATTAACAAGCTTGTTACAAGTTCCTGGCCTCCCATGCCTATAGATCGCACCCATTCCTTACCCCTATGCAAAGTACTCCTTTTCCTGTTAGTTTTGGAAGTCCTCCGAGAGATGGCTTCCATGTGCTCACCAACGTGTCCCTCATCCCTTTGCCCCTTGCTCCTTAGGGAATGTGCTGGTGCATGCCAAGAGGGCCAGACCCAGTTCTTTTTTTTTTTGTCTTTTTGAGACAGGGTCTCACTGTGCAGTTCAGGCTGGCCTTGAGCTCACTTTTGTAGCCCAGGCTGGTCTTGAACTCGCACCGATCCTCCTGCCTCAGCCTCCCAAGTGCTGGGATTACAGGCGTGCGCCACCACGCCCGGCCAAGACCCAGTTCTTGACAGCTACCACTCACTGTCCAGCAGCGCTGGCATTGTCTGAAAGTGTGCGGAATGTCACCTTCCTGCTCTGGGGGGCGCTCAGGGTCCTATGTATTTTCTGTATTCTTTGTGGTTGGAGGGTGTAACAGGACAAGCTGAGGGTGTCCTTGATGGAGTAGCTGGTAGCTGGGAGTGGTAGCCACTAACAGTGACGACTGGTATGAAGAAAACGTTCAGCCCTTAGCTCTGATATCTTATTTGACACCTACTTCTTCTTGTCTTTTTAAATATAGACAGAAGAAAAGAGGCATTTGAAGTAGTAACAAAAACTATCTTTTGTGTTGTTTAGTCTTTGTTCCCCAGAGAAAGAGAACCATCAGGAAATGTGTACATAGGTACTATGGGATTATGGCTGAGCTATCTGGTCGGCTCTGGGTGGGTTTTATCTTTAAAAATGAGGCCTGATGGGCCTCAACCTGAGGAGGAACTGGGTGGAGCCCTTCAGAATAGGAGCAGGGAGGAGGCCAGGGTGTGTGTGTGTGTGTGTGTGTGTGTGTGTTTGTGTAAGACTAGGGTCTCTAAGAAGTATAAGGGCCCTGGCACACGACAGACCATTCCAGAATTCATGAGTAGATTTTCCGCTTTACAGTGGCCAAAGGATTCCCTTCTGCATTTTGAGTTTAAGATGAATTTGTACAACACTGGGTTTTGACTTGTGGCTGTGCGTCCTGAGAGGGTCCTCCTCAGTGTCATGGGCTGAGGAGGGAACTCATCACCAGAGCAGTTACCCACAGATGCTGACCTCAGGCTCCAGGCAGGCCTCACGCTCAGTATGGCTGGGGCCTTGTGGAGAGCAGTGTCCCCCATATGCTACTTATTTTAAGAAAAATCTTGGTATATTTTTTAGAACTCATTTTGATCTCTTTTGTTTTTCATTGGGAATCACAAGAAATGTGGATTTATTTAATTATTTATTGGTACCAGGAATTAGGTAGGCTCTGTACCTCTGAGTTACATATCCCCTGCCCAGAATTTTTTTTTTTTTTTTCAGGACCGGGGTTTGAACTCATGACCTTGCACTTTCCAGGTAAGCAGTTGTGCCATGGAGCTATCTCCCGACCCCAGAAATATGGTTTTAAAGTGAAGATAAGGGGTGGTGAGATAGCTTAGGGGACTAAGCGCCTGCTTAGGCAAATGCTGGGACTGGGGTTCGATCCCCAGCACTGCATCCTGTGACTGCCTCGTCCCTGGATGTGCTGAGCTGAACATTGACTGTAATCCCAGTGCCGGGGAGGCTGAAAATGGGAGGACAACTGTGAGTCTGAGCTGCATGGTGAGACCCTGTACCAAATGCATTAGAATAAAAATAAAATAAAATGAAGCTAATTTTGACAAGGAGATTATTACAGCGGCCAATGGACCCTAACTCTTCTTTGAGACAGGGCACTGAGGTCTCCATGCACGCCGGGGTCTGCAGGAGTCATTATTCGAAAGAGCTGCACATGTGCCGAAGCCTTCTGAAATGTCATCTGCCAAACACAAAGTAGAACCGATCCTTTAGGGGCCTTTTACCAGCTGAAGGCCTAGACAGGACAGAGCGTGCTGCACATTATGAAGAACGAAGAATGGGCGGGCAATCTGTGAGATGCTGGGTGGTCTCCTGAGAGGAGAGGCTGTGTAGGAATTTATTGGAAGGCCAGTGTCATCCTCTTCTTCACACCATTAAACATTTAATGAATGCGACATTGGAAAATCATATTTTTTTGCTTTCCCCAGTTCGGTCACTAGAGGGAGCGTGTGCCTAGCAAGTCTGCGTTGTTTCCTAAATCCTCGGGAATTCTGGAATTGCACTTTCTCAAGATTTAAGCTGGGGAAATTCTCGGTTCTGATTTACATCCGTGAGCGACTGTTCACAATTTCTCATTTGCTGTTGGAAGGAAAGGAGATGATAAGGAAGACTCTGCTACAATCTAGAGGAGAGGGCTGCATGGTTTCACTCTTTGTTCCTGAGGCCAGCCCGCCTTTAGTGATGGAGTTGACTGAAAAGCCCGTTAAAGTTTGCATCATAGCTTCAGATGCCTTCAGGGTATCCCTGCCACGCTGGGATAGTTGTACTTGTGGGTGCGTCTGGAACTGGCAGAGAAATGCACATGTCTTTGGGACAGTTTTCTGAATGGGAGGTTGGCGAACCATGCCTCATTTTGGTTAACTATTTTGTTAATTCACACACACACACACACACACACACACACATATATATATATATATATATATATATATATATATATGTATATATATATATATATATACATATATGTATGTATGTTTCACAGGGTCTACAGAATTTCACTACACAGATCTGACTCGTAGTGATCCTCCTGTTCTCAGCCTCCCAAGTGCTGGGCTTATAGGCGTGTGCCACCATGTCCAGTCTCAGTCACTGTCTCAGTGTGCCCTGGGGGTGGGGCTGGCACAGCAGGCTGGGGATCAAACCCCAGTCCTGCATCTGCCTGAAACAGGTGCTATAGTCTGCTGAGCTATCTGGCTGGCTCTAATTATAAACATTTTGAGAGATTTTTTAAAAATTGAGTTTAATCCAATCTGGAAGTGAACTTCTTTTCTGTTTGCGTGTCTTCTCAGCTTATGAGGTTCTTATGCTTGAAATGTCTTAGATGTAAGAAAGATAAAAAACGATTTGTTAGGGTGTTGAGATGCTAAGTGTAGTAAAAATTACTTTCATGAATGCTGTCATGTCTTTATTAGGGCAATACCAATAATGCTAAGGGCTTGAGAAATTTTATTTTCCTTCAGTTTTAAAACTGAATGTTTTGGCTGGGCTTGCAGATCAGGGGAGGGGGGAGTGCTCCCATGACGGAGCCCCCGCGGTCCATCTTTGGCACTCAAACAAAACAAAACAGGTGATTTTCCTTGGCTATGTGAAGGACAGAGATCTAAGTCATTTCTTTATATTTTCCCTAAACTCCCAATTCTCCATATTATCTATAACATTTATATTTAATAGCAAAAATATATTTAAATGCAATGCTGTCACTTCAGTTATATAAATAACTTAAGAATGTTTCTATCAGGCATGTTTCTATTAACTCATGTCAAATTGTTTATTTATTTATTTAATCAATTAATTTGGTATAGGGTCTTGTTATGCAGCTTGGACTCATAGAGAGCCTCCTGTTTCAGCCTCCCCAGTGCTGGGACTACAGGCATGGGGTTCCAGGGCCGGCATGGCATGTTGTACTAGGGATCAAACCTGGGCCCTTGTGCTTGCCAGTCAGGCACTTAGATTATGAGTTATCTCCTCAGCCCTCAGTTTATTTTGAATATAAAGTTATGTTGTATTATAATTATTAGAAGAAATGTAATTTTGATTGACATTAGCTTATCTTTCAGGTGTTATATGATATTGTGTACTTATAGTTAATATTTTTATATTTTTTGTCTTTTTTATTAATGTTAATATTTATTGAATCTTCATGCATGCATACGTACATGAGTCTTTTTAAATTTTATTTTATTTTATTTTTTTGTCTTTTTGAGACAGGGTCTCGCTATGCAGTTGAGGCTGGCCTTGAGCTCACTTTTGTATCCCAGGCTGGTCTCGATCTCACACCAATCCTCCTGCCTCAGCCTCCCGAGTGCTGGGATTACAGGCGTGCGCCACCACGCCTGGCTTAAATTTTATTTTTTAAATTTTTTATTACTTTTAATAAGAAATAACAATATGATAGTTTCAAAACACGTTAGTAGTACATTTGCAATAATTGACACATCGCATATTGTCCTCACAATAGTAATACAGAGCACAGGGTGTGGACATGATACATTTTCTAGTCGATATTGGTAAGGAAAGGAAAAAAGAAACAAATTCTTCTCTTTGAACTGAGAGGAGGTAGTTGTATACATAGTCCAATGTTCCATAATTGTATTGGGTTACCGGTGAGACTGGCAATGTTGGAGGCTATTGATTTAAGCCTCTTACAGCTCATCATACTAATCTAGTTCTGCGTTTTATGTCTCATAATTAAGCTTTTCCACTGGATGATCAAGGGCAAATTAAAAGCAAGACCTGTGTAACCAAACATTCATCTCTTGTATCTTTCAAGGTCAAATCCCCTCAGGATTAACTTTGGAACCATGTACAGTGCTTTGTTGAACTGTTGTCAGTGTCAGCCTTTGGGATGAGTCATGGCCGTTGCTTGACCAGTTTGCTTTCTGTGAAAGCCTGACAGAATGTTTTTCTCTGGGTGACTCTCCTTAGACACTATATGTCATTTATCCTTTTCCTCTGAGGTCTCATAGTCTCCTTGACTAGAAAATTTGGGACACAAGTGAGTTATAGGATGTTACAGCATAGGCTCTCTTATGTCCTGAGTCCTCACTGACCTTGAAGGGATAGGGCCAAAATGTTGGCTATCCTCGTAGCCCTTCTTTTTCTCAAATTTTTGGTCTGTTAACTTATATTCTCAACTCTCCAGCAGAGAAGCTTCATGATAGTATTACTCTATAACATATGTAATTGAGCTTAACATCACTGTCTTTCTGAATATCAAACATCTACCTTTTGTCTTTTTGAGACAGGGTCTTTCTATGCAGTTCAAGCTGGCCTTGAGCTCACTTTGGTAGCCCAGGCTGGTCTTGAACTCACACCAATCCTCCTGCATTAGCCTCCCAAGTGCTGGGATTACAGGTGTGCGCCACCATGCCCGGCTAATATTTTCATATTCTTGATATATGCTTTAAAGTGTTTTATCTGTAAAATAGTCAAATTCACTACCTTCCAAATTACCATGAAAAAAGTAATACTTTATTAGGACTCAATCAACGCTATCATTTTGATTTTAGAGATGCCCTTGTACATTAGATAGGAGGTATGTTTTTGTTGAGGCGAGTGTTTTTTTGAAATCTTCTACTCTGGCAAACTCAGACCTTTTGGAGTTATCCATCTTCAGCAGGTATCCAGATTTCCCCGCAGGTTTTACTAAAATGCTTCCGTTCCAGTGTGCTAAGTGTGTGGGGGAAGGGGCAGAAAAGAACATTTATTATCAGAAGAATGAGTTTCTAAAATGTCTTAGGTTTAAAGTAACAGCTTTTCCCCATGACAAGAGACCCTGACAGGGCAGTGATATTTTATTTATTTATTTTTCAATAACTCAAATAAATAATATTTATTATTTACTAAGCTTCCCCTGCCAGGAAAAAGGAAACAAAATGAACTCAACAAGCCCCAGTGACTGTATCTTAAGATGCTCTGACTTTTGTAAGCACTGAAGTTACATTCCAGACCTTGTCAGAGGCCTAGGCCGGGCTCCAGCAAGCGCTCCCGCCATGCTTGCAGTGATATTTTAACATCATGGAGCAGGAGATTCGTCGGTGCCCGGGGATGGAGGTCCATCCCACTAGGCCTGTGCTGCTTTATTGGACTAGAGAAAGAAGCGAGACACATAAACAGCCCTTTTACGACAAATCTCAGTGAGGCTTTCCCACCGCAGGGAAAGCCCAGGAGACCTTAGGGACTCCACAGAGCAGCTTCCCCACTAATGAGGATGCTAGCAGGGAGGGTGACCAGGCTTGTTGGAATCGTCTGGGCTTTGATTTGCTCATTTGCCGCTGTATCTGAAGAACCCCAGCGGCCTTGTGATGAGCCCCATGACACCCTTATTCTGCACATGCTTGGCCACAACCGTGCTTGTCCTGGCTGTGGCATAACAGAATGGAATGAAGACAAATCTTAATCTGTCTGAAGATTCTGAAGTTGAACATTAAGGGCTTAAGTGGAAGTCATCCAGACTGTCCATTAATACTTCAAAGGCAGTGTTATGGTTTCCATCTAAATGTTGTCCACAGCCTCACGTGTTTGGAGGGTGACCAGATTCGGGATGCTGAGAGCTGACTTTGCTGTTTGGTGTGGCTCTAGGCAGAGGAGGCAGCTCAGCGAGGCCTGGCCTGGAAGCGCACAACTCTGCACCTTGCTCCTCTCTACTTATTGCTCCTTGGATTGTTCGAGGTGAGCGAGACCCACCTGTCATGCCCCTTCTTCCCGGAGCCAGCAGACCATGCAAAAGACTGGAATTTTTGAAACACCAGCCAAATAACCTCTCTTCCTCTAAGTTATAGGTGTTGAGTTATTTTTCAGCCCCGTGGAAAAATAATTAAGACAGACAGAGGTGACAACATATAGGATTTGGGTCCCACTCAGTCAATGCTGGGCCATTCTGACTCAGTCGGAGACATTATAGAGAACAAAGAAAACACAGGTTTTATTTTACTTTATAGAAAAAAGGTAAAACAAAATAAGAATAACAATAGTTAATATACTGCATATTGCTATCATTAAAGTAGGTATTCAGAGTATACGACATGGGCATTTAAATTTCTGTAATCAACATTAGCACAAACTGTCCTTAAAAATGAGCTAAGAGACACTTAGTGGTATAGGCTGAACTGCACTTTTTCACCTTTTTCTTCCTTCTTTCCCCCTTCTCCCTGTCCTAGAGCCTTTTTCCTTTGGACAGTTTCTTCCCATTTCATAATATCTATTGTACATTTTTATTTTTATGTTATTTATATAATAAAACTGTATATATATATATATATATATATATATATATATATACCTATCATCAAAGAATAGCAAGTTAACAATAGTTGTTTCATCACATAGTTTTATCATCAAATCTTTTTTTTTATCTTGTAAACCAATCATTCATTTGAGAGTATAGCAGTAACTGAAGTTACATTAGAAGTAGCACAAATCTAAAAGACAAGAATGACAGGCATTCACAGCATCATTTTGGGGTTGCCCATTGCTATCCTCAGTGTGAAAAGTATTTTGATGGCTCTTAGGCATCCTGTGCATTGAAGTGCATGATTTTGCTCCTGTCATGTTTCCTATCTTTTCTGTTTGCCATCACTGCATTGTATCGTACGTTCTTAGACCTTATTCACTCGTTTAGTGTTTTACACCAGTGAGGCAGTGCCGTGTTCACACATGTGAGTCTGATTTATTTCACTTTCTTTTTTTAAAATTCAAAATATTTATTTATTTACTTTAAAGTTAACAATGGTTAGCCGGGCGTGGTGGCTCACGCCTGTAATCCCAGCACTCGGGAGGCTGAGGCAGGAGGATTGGTGGGAGTTCGAGACCAGCCTGGGCTACAAAAGTGAGCTCAAGGCCAGCCTCAACTGCATAGCGAGACCCTGTCTCAAAAAGACAAAAAAAAAAAAATAAAGTTAACAATGGTTGTATTGCATGTTTTCAACATCAGATCAGCTCAGATTAATAGATATAGGTATATAAGATTGATCAAACAATTAAACATTAATACTTTCAATAAACATTACTTTTTTTTTTTAACAGTTAGCACACTGCATATTGTCCTCACAACAGTTATACAGAGCACAGGGTGTGGGCATGACATACCTTCCAATTGATATTGGTAAGGAAAGAAAAAAATTTAGAGTTCTTATATTAGGGAGGTTATATGATATTTACACATGTAGGTCTGATTTATTTCACTAAGGAGTATATGTTCAATATACACCCATTTATATATGAAGTCTTCCAGCTTATCATTCTTTATAGCTGAGTAATATTCCATTGTATAAAAATACCACATTTTCTTCAACCATTCTTCAAATGATGGGCACTTCGGTTGCTTCCAAGATTTGGCTATTACAAATTGAGCTTCTATAAACATAGGTGCACAGATATCGCTATGGTATGATGTTTTCAGTTCTTCTGGGAAAATTCCCAGTAGGGGGATAGCTGGATTGAATGGGATTTCCAGTTCTAGCCTTTTAAGGATCCTCCACACTGCTTTCCATAATGGTTGCACCAATCCACATTCCCAGCAGCAGTGGAGAAGGGTTCCTCTTTCCCCACAACCTCTCCAGCATTTGTTGCTGATTGATTTCTTTATGATAGCCATTGTTTCTGGGGTGAGATGGTATCTAAGTGTTGTTTTGATTTGCATTTCACGAATGGCTAGCGATGTGGAGCATTTCTTCATGTATTTATAGGCTTGCTGAATTTCTCTCTCTGAGAAGTGTGTATTCATCTCAGATGCCCATTTCAAATTAGGTCTTTGAATTTTGGGATCCTCATGGTTTTTAGTTCTTTATAAATTATAGAAAGAAGACCTTTGTCCAAATACTTATTAGTTAAAATCTTTTCAAAATTTGTGGGTTGTCTTTTCATTCTGTTGGTAATTTTTTCTGAGGAGCTATCTCCCCACCTCCAAGGTGTTGATTCTTTCAAGTGTCAAACATGCATTTTGATTTTTGTCGATGAACTCTTCACCTACCCCGATGTTTTCAAGATTTTTTTCTCCCACTTTCTCTTCCAGGAGATTTAATGTTTCTCTTTTAATATTTAGATCTTTAATCCATTTTGACTTTAGCTTAGTGCACGGTGATAAACTAGGGTCAAGTTTTAGTTTTTGGCATGTAGAGAGCCAGTTTTTCTAGCACCATTTGTTAAAGAGACTGTCTTTCTTCCAGTAAGCATGTTTGGCCCCTTTGTTAAAAATAAGGTGGCTGAGTGTGTTTGTATTTGCTTCTGCATCTTCTAGTCTATTCCATTGATCTTCAGGTCTATTCTTTTGCCAATACCATGCTGATTTTATTACTGTAGCTTTGTAGTATAACTTTAGGTCAGGAATTGTAATGCCTCCTGGCCTACGTTTGTTGCCCAGAATTGTCTTTGCAATTCTGGGTCTTTTTTGGTTCCAAATAAATTTCAGGAATGATTTCTCCAGGTCTGTGAAATATGTTGATGGTATTTGGATAGGAATTGCATTAAATCTGTATAACAATTTAGGGAGTATGGCCATCTTCACAATGTTAGTTCTTCCTATCCAGAAGCAGGGAATATCTTTCCATTTTCTGAAATCTTCTAGGATCTCTTTTTTCAGAGTAATGTAGTTTTCATTGAAAAGGTCTTTTACTTCTTTGGTTAGGTTAATCCCTAAGTATTTCATTTTTTTCGGTGCTATCATAAAAGGTACAGCTTCTCTAATTTCTCAGTGTGTTTGTTACCTGTGTAGAGGAATGCCACTGACTTTTGTGTATTGACTTTGTAACCTGCTATGCTGCTGAATCTGTGTATTAATGCCAGTAGCTTCATGGTGGAGTTCTTTGGGTCTTCCAAGTAGATTATCATGTCATCTGCAAATAATGATAGTTTTACTTTTTCTTTACCTATTCTTTATTTTTTTTCTTGTTTCAGAACTTTTGTTTATTTATTTTTATGGCTGGCTCAGCCTGCCCTGAGAGCAGGGCTGGCGCAGCATGTGGAGCCAGGGATTGAACCGCAGTCCCTGCAGCCACCCAAGTTTCCTAAGCAGGCGCTTTAGATCACTGTGCCATCCTGCCAGGCCTCTTTACCTATTCTTATTCCTTTTATTTCTGTTTCTTGTCTAATGGCTGTAACTAATGATTCCAGAACTATATTGAGTAGTAGTGGTGATAGAGGACATCCTTGTCTTGTGCCAGATTTGAGACTAAAAGACTTCAGTTTTTCCCCATTTAGAATTATGTTAGCTGTTGGATCGTTGTAGATGGCTTTTATCAGGTTGAGGTAGAGGCCTTCTATTCCAATGTTTTGTAGGACTTTGAACATGAATGAGTATTGGACTTTGTCAAGGCATTTTCTGAATCAATTGAGATGATCATGTGATTTTTGGCTTTTAGCTCTATTGATATAGCGTATTGCATTTATAGATTTGTGTATATTGAACCATCCTTGAATCCCTGGGATGAATCCTACCTGGTCATGGTGTATAATCTTCTTGATGATTAGTTGTATTCTATTGGTGGGGATTTTATTGAGGAGTTTTGCATATGTGTTGTTCATCAGAGAAATTGGCCTATAGTTTTCTTTTTCAGTTGCATCTCTCTCTGGTTTTGGTATCAGTTTAATACTTGCCTCTAGGAATGATTTTGGAAGGATTGCTTCCTTTTCAATTTCATTGAAGAGTTTGAGGACTGTTGGGATTAAGTCTTCTATAAATTTCTTGTAGAATTCAGTAGTGAATCCATCAGGTCCCGGACTTTTCTTTGTTGGTAGGCTTTTTATTACATTTTGTATTTCACTGGCTGTTATTGGGTTATTGAGAGTTGTTATATCTTCTTGATTGAGTTTGGGTAATTTGTACTTTTCTAGTAATCTGTCCATTTCATCTATGTCAATTCTGTGAGAATAAAGATTCTCAAAGTAGTTATTTATGATTCTCTGAATCTCTGCTGTGTCTGTAGTAATTTCACCCTTTTCATTCCTTATTGCTTGAATTTGAGTCTTTTCTGTTCTCTTTTTCATGAGGTTAGCTAGGGGCTTATCAATCTTATTTAATCTTTCAAAGAACCAGCTTTTTGATTCATTAATTCTTTGTATTGTTTTCTTTGTCTCAATTGAATTAATTTCTACTCTAATCTTTATAATTTCCTCCTGTCTGTTGGCTTTTAATTTCCTTTGCACTTCTATTTCTAGTCAATTGAGGTGCTCCAGGAGAGTATTTATTTGTTCCCATTCTGTTTTCTTAATGTGTGAGTTCAGAGCTATAAATTTCCCTCTAAGAACTGCTTCCATTGCCTCCCATAAATTTCGGTAGGTTGTGTTTGAATTTTCATTAAATTCAAGATATTGTTTAATTTCTTGTTTAATTTCATCTGTAACCCACTGGTTGTTGAGAAGAGTGTTGTTTAATTTCCATGTATTTCTGCAGTTCTTGTGGTTTCTGTTGTCATTTATTTCCAATTTCATTGCACTGTGGTCAGATAATATGCATGGGATAATTTGTTTTCTTGCATATACTTAAGCATGACCTATGTACTAATATGTGGTCTATTTTAGAAAATGTCCCATGTGCAGCTGAAAAAAATGTGTATTCTGAAGTGGTTGGGCGGAACACTCTGTTTATGTCCACTAATTCCAGTTGTTTCAAGTTCTGGTTCAGCTCTGCTACTTCTGTGATAAGTTTTTGTCTCCTTGATCTATCTTTTTCAGATAAGGGGGTGTTGAGGTCTCCTGTTAAGATTGTGCTATTGGATATTAGATTTTTCATGTCCGTTAAGGTTTGTCTTATATAACTTGCTGCTCCTGTGTTGGGTGCATACATATTTATGAGTGTCACCTCTTCATCTTGAAGTTTTCCCCTAACCAATATGTAGTGGCCTTCTTTATTTCATTTGATCAGTGTTGGTTTGAAATTTAGACTGCCTGCTAACAGGATTGCTACCCCTGCTTTTTTTTGAGGTGTTGGAGCATGTAGTATTGTTTTCCATCCTTTCATTTTTAGCTTATGAGTTTCTTTATGAGTTAAGTGTGTTTCTTGTATACAGCGTATTGTTGGAGTTTGCTTTCTTATCCACTCTACCAGTCTATTTCTTTTAATTGGAGAGTTGAGTCCATTTACATTGATGGTTATAACTGAAACATGTTGACTTATGATTGACATGATGTTTACTTACTACTGTTTACCTCTTTTTCTCTTGTGTTTAATTGAGTAGCCTATTTGGTGGGATCTTTCTGTTCTCATTTCTTGAGTTTGAGTCATTTTAGTCCCTCTCTAAAATATTTTTTAGTATGCTGTGTAGGGTTGGTTTTGACATCATGAAATTCTTTAGCTGTTCCTTGTCATGGAAGTATTTCACTTCTCCCTCATACTTTTTTTTTTTTTTTTTTTTTTTTTTTTTTTTTTTTTTTTTTTTTTTTTTTTTTTTTTTTTTTTTTTTTTTTTTTTTTTTTTTTTTTTTTTTTTTTTTTTTTTTTTTTTTTTTTTTTTTTTTTTTTTTTTTTTTTTGTCTTTTTGAGGCAGGGTCTCACTATGCAGTTCAGGCTGGTCTTGAGCTCACTTTTGTAGCCCAGGCTCCTCTCGAATTCGCACTGGTCCTCCTGCCTCAGCCTCCCAAGTGCTGGGATTACAGGCGTGCACCACCACGCCCAGCTTCCTCCCTCATACTTGAAAGAGAGTTTTGTGGGGTATAGCAGTCTGGGGTGAAATTTGTTTTCATGGAGGACTTGAAGCACTCTGCTCCATGCTCTTCTTGACTTCATTGTTTGTGAAGAGAAATCCACTGTTATTCTGATGGGTTTTCCTTTAAATGTGATCTGTTTCTTTTCTCTAGCAGCTTTTAGTATACTATTCTTCTGCTGGATTTCTGGAATCTTGATTATTATATGTCTGGATGTGTTTTTAGTTGGGTTGATGTTATTTGGGGTTCTGTATGGTTTCAGTTACCTGTATGTCCAATTGTTTGTTCACATTTGGGAACTTTTCTGCTATTACTTCTGCCCATATTCTTTTTATATCCTTTGTATTGACTCCTTCTTTCTCATTGATTCCTATTGTTCTTATTTTTTTAACTTTTTTATAATTTATTTATTTTTTTCTTGCTTCAGAACCTTTATTTGTTTATTCAATCATTTTTATGGCTGGCTCAGCCTGCCCTGAGGGCAGGGCTGGTGCAGCATGTGGTGCTGGGGATCGAACCGCGGTCCCTGAAGCCGCCCAAGCTTTCCCAAGCAGGCGCTTTAGACCACTGAGCCATCCCGCCGGGCCCCACATTGATTCCTGTTAATCTCACATTGTTCATTTTTGCATCATCTTGCAGATGTTGAATTATTTCTTCCTGCATCCTAGTTGTTTTTAAGAGATCTTTTCTTATCTTTTCACTAGCTGTGACTGTGTCTTCAAGATCTGAGATTCTATCTTCACTTTGGTTCATACGGTTTTGCCAGCTTGTGATTGAGATTTTATTTTCGTGTATATCTCTTTCAAACTGTTTCATGAGATCTATTTCTTTCTTATATTGTTCACTCAGGGAGTCCATCATTTTTCTATTCTCCTCTAATTTTTTATTAATATTTTCTTTAATAGTAAAGTCTCTCATTATAGTTATCCTCTCTCTAATTCAGAGGTTATTTCTGCTCTGTTCTCCTCTCTATCTTTCTGTAGTTGGGGCCTGGTGGGATGGCTCAGAGGTCCAAAGTGCCTGCTTGGGAAAGCTTGGGCAGCTTCAGGGACCTTGGTTCGATCCCCGGCACCACATGCTGTGCTAGCCCTGCCCTCAGGGTGGGCTGAGCCAGCCATAAAAATGAGTGAATAAACAAACAAAAGTTCTGGAACAAGAAAAAAAAAATATCTTTCTGTATTTGTTACTTTAGATGCTATTAATTTAGACATGTCTTTTTTAACTTCAGTGGTTATTTCTGCCCTGGTTTCCTCTATACGTTTCTCTGGTTGTTTTTCCACTTCAGTGTGTATTTTTTCATACATTTATTTTTTTACTTGATATGTTATCTCTGATCTGAGTTGCTCTATACGTTTCTGCACTTGTCTACCTCAGAAGCTATTGGTTCAGAGATTTCATCTGCATGATTCTCATTTTCTTGTAGGGTAGTGTCTCTTGTATCTGTTACAGATGGGTTCGGGACCTGAGATTGCATTTTGCTCCTTGTCTGTATCATTCTGTATAGCAGTGACCTGCAGGACTGGGGGGCCTCACCGCTGGATAGGCTAAGCTTGTGATGAGCCTGAGGTCTGACTCAGGCGGTGGGCCTGATGCTGGATAGGCTATGCTTGTATCTGGCTGAAGATCTGAGTCACATGTTGGGCCTTAACTTCTGGGTCGGCTGCTTTCACAGTGGGCTCTAGTAGGTCTAACCTGGCGGGCGGGGTCGGAATACTCACGCGAGTGGGTTGGAGACCTCAGGTGAGCGGACCCCGACGTATGGGGGGACGTGCCGGAACGTTCAGGAGAGCAGACCCGGCGTACCGGAATGTTCAGGTGAGAGGACCTGCGAGTGTGCCGGAATGTTCAGGCGGGCACACCTGGACGTCTGGGGGGGCGTGCCGGAATGTTCAGGCGAGCGGACCCGGATGTCTGGTGGGCGTGCCGGAATGTTCAGGCGAGCGGACCCAGACGTCTGGGGGGCTTGCTGGAATGTTCAGGTGAGAGGACCCGCGGGTGTGCCGGAATGCTCAGGCGAGCGGACCCGGACATCTGGGGGGTGTGCCGGAATGTTCAGGCGAGCGGACCCGGATGTCTGGTGGGCGTGCCGGAATGTTCAGGCGAG
>PVJA010044177.1:0-16356 GCA_004027025.1 Myocastor coypus | reverse complement strand
CTCGGGGTGCGTCCACCCCCCCTCCAGGCGACACAGTTCCCGCCTGGATAAAGGTACCTTACCTGCTGTACGTCCGTTGGTTCTGGACCGGGTGAGGAGAAGAGGCTGGCACCGGGACCTTCCGTTATTGTTGGGTCACGGGGAAGCTCTGTCAGCCGACTCCTTTGGCCAGAAGGAGAGAAGGACTGGAGATTTCCCCATACGGGCCACCAGATGTCCGGCGCCGCAACACGAAGGCTTGAACGCCGGACTTGAGCTTGTAAACGTTTATTCGGTACAGCAGCCAGGATCTAACAAGATCCTCCACCCTTTACATCTCTGCCTCTTCTCCCCCTCCAGCCCGCGCTTCCCTCATATATAGTACTTCGCCCACCAATCACCATCACTCGCACAGTCAAATCTGATTGGTTACTACATCGGTTGCCAGGCAAAAGCAGATTACAGCTAAATTGCTTTTCGCCGCAGGACAACCCGGCAGCAGGAAGCCGGCGCCATCTTTTGGGAGCGGCTCATGCTGAGGCCCTCAACAGTCTAGACCCCTTAGCATGTGAGTCTCCTAGTAGCCTGATCCCTTCTCACCTCCTGCCTCATCCTCTTCCACTCGGGTCCCTGCCTCCTGTGGACAGAGACACCATGGCTCGTGCTCACCATGTTGATTCCCCTTCCCTTCGCTCATTCTGGTACTTTCTCTGTCAAGTCTCAGCTTGGATTTTACTTCCTCCAAGAAGCTCTGCATGTCACCTCTGTACTAGCCCGGGCACAGATCATTTTAGTCTTATTTGCCTGCTCTACAATCTCCCTGCTAGACTGTAAGCTCCTTGAAGGCAAGGACTGTCATTGAATTTTTATATCAACAGTGCCTGGTTTGGCACCTGGCACATAGAAAGCATTCAATAAATGTTCAATGAAAAAAAAATCAATAGGTCAAGTAATATTTAGTGTACTACCCACCTCTTTTGTGATATTATCTCATTATTCTCTTTTTCTTTCTTTGTATTAATATATACCTACATATATATAATATATATGTATAGTCTATGCATATATATACTCATTGAATATAAAACTATATTCATTAAAAAAACTACATTCATTGATTATATATCTGGGCCTTTTTAAGAAAGAATTTTGTGCACTTAAATGATTAATATAAATAAAATACTATATATGAGTATATATATATATATATATATATATATATATATTCACTTCTATGAAAGTAGTCTTCACCATATTGGAAAATGATTGACAGCTTTGTACATTAACATGGTATATACACATATATACATACATACAAGTACTCTTCTATATGTACAAAATGAATTTGTTGTTTTATTCCTTTGATTTTAACAGAAAAAAACAAAACATTTTTATAAAGGGTGAAATAGTAAATTTTGATAGAGTACTATGTATCTTAATTTTCTGTGTGTAGGATACTTTGTGACAACTCAATAAATACCAAATGTAAGTATCAAACAGCATTAAAATTCTATTTGCACAAAATATATCTATTTTATTAGACTACTATCACAGCCTATTTATTTATTTACTTACTTATTTTTGTGGAACTGGGGATTGAACTCAGGCTCTTGCACTTGCCAGGTATGTGCTTATTTTATTGAGCTATCACCCCAGCCCCTATCACAGCCTATTTTTTAAAGGAGAAAAATGTTTATCTAGTTCACAATTCATAGAGGTTTCAGTCATAATGAGCTTGCTCCAGGGCAGGGTTCAACAGTTCATGGCAGCAGAAGACAGAAAAAGCAATGGAAGATAGATAGATAGATAGATAGATAGATAGATAGATAGATAGATACATGGATACATTGATACATGGATACATAGATACATAGATAGATACATAGATAGATACATACATACATACACAGATACATAGATACATAGATAGATACATAGGTAGATACATAGATAGATAGATAGATAGATAGATAGATAGATAGATAGATAGATAGATAAAGTGGGTAGATAGATGGAAGGATAGATAGATGGAGATAGCCCATAGTCTATTGAGCAGGGTTCCTCAGAACCTTTGTTATAACCAAAGCTAAGCTTATTTACCAGAGAGAATTTCAAGTTTATAATTTGTCTCCTTGCCAGTCAATTTCTTAAAGGTGAAATGAGAACTCTGGCTCAAACAAGAAAGAACACTTGATAGATTCATAATATCTCATACAGTATTCATTATAACTTGTATAATTATTTCTTCCCCTTAAGTATGCTATTAATTCAGATTTATATTGCCCATTTAAGAAAAAAAAAGTTAACACACTTTTCAACTCTGGAGTCATATCAATACATTTAACAGTTCAGTTCAACCCAATACCTTTTGAACCCTATTTTATATGCTCTCCAGGTATTCATGTACAAACATTAGCAAAATACTATGTAATTCCTTCCATGTGTTGTATAAATTCCCATTGCAGACCCCCATGATTATCTCTTTTTTTTTTTTTTTAGAACTTGGAATTGAACTCAGGAACTTGCACTTGTCAGGCAAGTGCTTATTCTAGTGAGCTATCTCCCCAGCCCTGATCTCCTTTGGCCAATGATGAAAGCAGTAAACGTGTGAGAAATGAGACATAGCTTTGTAGGTCTTACATAAAAGCCATCATATTGCAATTTATCTGCTTTCTGCAAAATCACGGTGATAATGATTTTTAGGAGACTTGTTGAAAGGTGGTTAATTTCTTTAGTAGAGAAGATGTGAACATTTCCACAAAGTGTGTGTACAACAGTATTCTTAAGGAAAAGGTTAAACTTCATGACCCATCTGTTCCCACACAATTGCTGTGATGTCACACAGTCACTTCTATGTAACTAGTCTTCACCATATTGTAAAATGATGGATGCTTTGTACATTAACAGGAGTTATGCTCATGAGTCAGTTCCCCACAATAAATGTATTTAGTTTATGTTGCAAGCCTGTAACAATGGTTTTTTTTAAATTTTCTTTAATTTACCTCTTCTGACCATAAAAAGTAAAAAGGTAGGAATCATATACATCAAAAACAAAGGACAACTAGAATGTCTGTGTGGAATGGACTGACCCCGAAAAGAAAAGACATAGATGAGCTGCCACACTGAGAAAAGCAATTGGAACAGTAGTAGGTTGGCCTCTTCTTATTCTTTATGCAGATGAACTTCTATCTTTCATTGACCACATGTAAAAGAAAGCTAGCTAGCAAGAAAACATGGAATTGATGCAGGGGATGGTAGAGTTCTTCGAAGAGCACAGAAAGATAGATAAGGCAGTAAGTAAAATATAGCTTGTCATTTATTTGTCATTCAGAGGCACTGGTCATTTGAAAGATGCAAACACAAACAATACTGAGGTTTAGTCTCACCCCGGAAATAAGGCTATCATCAAAAATCAACCAATAGCAAATACTGGAGGTGCTGTGGCGGACAACATCCCTTCTCCACTCTTGGTGGGAGTGTAGACTAGTACAATCACTGTGGAAATCATGCGGAGTTTCTTTGGAAAACTAAAACCAGAGGTTCATTTGATCCAGCTATTCCCCTGCTTGATACCTTTCTTAAAGAATTAAAAATGTGATACCATAGCAATATACACAAGCCAATGTTTATTGTGACAGAGCTTATAATTGCTAAACCTTGGAAACAGTCCAAATGCTTATAAACTTATGCATGGATAAAGATACAGGGTTTTATATAGTGGAGAAATTACTTTAGATATTTTTCAGTCATGAAGAAGCATAAATGTTAGATATTACTACATAAATTGATATACTTTGATACTGTGCTAGTTTTTATTTTTTATATTTGATTTTTTTCACTTTTTATTACTTTTAATAAGAAATAACGTTGTATAACAATGTGACAGTTGGCCAAAGGACAACTTGTGCTCAGAGGTACAAGTGCCTGCCTGGCAAGTGCAAGGTCCTGAGTTTGATCCCCTGTTCCACAAAAATAAATAAATAAATAAATAAATAACAATGTGACAGTTTCAAAACACATTAAGTAGTACGTTTCAATATTTGAGGCAAGGCATACTGTTGTCCTCCTATTAGTTATACAGAGCACAGGGTGATGTTATAATTTTTCAAATCATTATTGGTTCAAATTTCTTCTCACTGAACTAAGAGAAAGTAGTTGTATACATAATCCAAAGTTTGGTAATCACAGTGGGTTATTGGTAAAACTGGCAATGTTGGAAGCTGTTGATTTAAGCCTTTTACAGCTCAGCATTTTAATCTAGCTTTCCATTTTATGTCATGTGGTTAAACTTTTCTGCTGAGTGATTAAAGGCAAGCTTAAGCATGATCTATATAGAAAAACATGTAACTTTTGTATCTCTCAAGGTCAGTCAAATCCCCTCAGGATTTACTTTGAAACCATGTGCAATTGCTTTGTAGAACTGTTGTCAGTGTCAGCCATCTGGATGAGTCATGGCCATTGCTTGACCAGTTTGCTTTCTGTGAAAGCCTGAGAGAATGTTTTCTCTGTAAGTGACTCTCCTTTGGCACACTATGTATCTTCAATTCCTTTTCCTCTGTACTCCAATAATCTCCTTGAACAGAAAATTTGGAAAACCACTGAGTTATGGTATGTAGCACAGGTTCACTTATATCATGAGTCCTCACTGACCTTGAAGGGCTAGGGCCAAAATATTGGCTATCCTTGGAGCCCTTCTTTTTCTTTAATTTTTGGATCTATAAACATATATTCCTAACCCTCCAGAAGAAAAGTTTAATGATACTGTTACTCTATAGCATAGGCACTTGAGCATGACATCACTGTCTTTCTAAGTATCAGTATCTTAGACTTGACTTGGAATTGGTATTTTCTATCATTGATATTCTAATAAATCTCTATAGAATGTGTTAAAAATAGTTACAGATTTTTACACATTTAGAAACCTAAGTATATACAAAGTTGTAGCCAGTTGATCCTCTGGCATTTTCCTAGTCTCTTACTTTCATCTAATATCCTTTTTTGTTTTCTTATAAACTAACCACTTACTGAAGATAGAGTATAGCAGTAAATGAATTACATCAGAAGTAGCACACTTCTAGAAGACTGGAATGATAGGCATTCCAAGCATATTTTTATTGTTGCACATTGCTATCCTCAGTGTCAAAAACATTTTGGAGGTTCCTAGGAATAACAAATGTTGGAGAGGCTGTGTGGGAAAAGGAACACTTCTCCACCGCTGGTGGGAATGCAGACTGGTGCAACCATTATGGAGAGCAGTGTGGAGATTCCTTAAAAATTTAGAATTTGAAATCCCATTCAATACAGCTATCCCCCTACTGGGAGTTTTCCCAGAAGAACTGAAAATGTCATACCATAGTGATATCTGTGCACCTATGTTTATAGCAGCACAATATGTAATAGCCAAATCTTGGAAACAACCAAAATGCCATCACCTTAAGAATGGTTGAAAATATGTGGGATTTTTATACAGTGGAATATTACTCAGCTATAAAGATTGATAAACTATAAATGGATATACTTTGAACATATACTCATAAGCGAAATAAACCAGACCTACGTGTGTAAATATCATATAGTCTCCCTAGTGTAAGATCTCAAAAGAAGAAATAAAAATGGAGAGGCATAACACAGCTGAAAGAAAATCAAAGACTTAACGGTTAAACAATGAAGTGACTGCAAGGAGAAGCAACAGGAAGCATGGCAGCGGTAAAGCCATGCACTTATATACACGGAATGAGTTAGATAATGACACTGTAATCTTAACTGAAATAAATTTAATACATATGAGCAAATGTCACATTGTTCTCTGGTGTGAGAGACCCAACTAGATGAGTAAAATTAATTTCTATAGTAACAATTATAAGACCAAATTGGTTTTAGATGTCATATTATAATGTATATTAATTTTAAATAGTTTATTATGCAATTACATACATCTATACACTTTTTTATTTTCTAAACAATAGAGTTCTTTGTATCTACATTTTGTTTTATTTATTTATTTCTATTTTACTTATTTGTAATACAGAGACAAATCTGCAATAAAAGCTATTGCAAAAATCAGATTAATAACTATCAATATTAAACCTTAATTTTCACAATTAACAAAAGTCAAACAGTAGGCCATTGCAAATGGAATTATTTTCCTGATTTATTTTTTTGAGTTCATTACTGATGAACAGGAATGCTATTGATTTCGGTGTGTGTTGATTTTGCAACCTGTCATTTTGCTGAAGTAATGTCATTTTGCTGAAGTAAGTCATTCACTGGAGTTTTTCTTTTTTTCTTTTTGACAGGGATTTTATATAAAACATCATACTAGTTTCAAATAGAGATAATTTAGCTTCTTCTTTTCCTATTAGTACTTATTTTATTTCATTCTCTTGTCTGACTGCTCTATCAAAATTTCAAGTGCTGTACTTGTGCTTCATGTTCTAAACAATAGAGTTCTTTATGTTTGCATGTAATTTTATTTATTTATTTCAATTTTATGTATATCTAATACATAAACAAGTTTTGGCTATCAAAGATAGTTATTAGAAATCAAATTGATAATTATCAATATAAAACCTTAATTTTTTTTTTACTTTATTTATTTATTTTTCTTTCCCTTGTTTCAGAAATTTTGTGTATTTATTTATTTTTATGGCCGGCTCATCCTGCCCTGAGGGCAGGGCTGGCGCAGCACGTGGTGCCGGGGATCGAACCTGAAGCTGCCCTGAAGCTGCCCAAGCTTTCCCAAGCAGGCGCTTTAGACCACTGAGCCATCCCGCCGGGCCCCTAAAACCTTAATTTTCAAAAGTTAAATTTTCCCAATGATTTTCACATCGTTCAGGTCAATAGTGACTTGTCATTTATAGCTCTTATCAATCTGAAGTAAGGAAGTTTTATACTTATTCTCAGCAGTGCTTTCAGCATGAATGATCTTGGATTTTGTCAGAAGCTTTATCTGCATTTGTTGTGATGATTATGTAATTTTCATTTTTGATTCTATTTATGTGACCTTTTTCATTTCATTCAATTATGTATCTATGCTGATAAATCCTTCAATCACTGGGATTAACCCAAATAGGCCATGATATAAGAAAGTGTTAATGATATTTTCAATTCTGTTTGCATCTATCTTATGGAGGATTTTTACATTTATATCCACCACAACATTATTAGCCTGCCATCTCTTTGTGTGTATGTGCTTGTGTGTGTGTCTGTAGCTTTATCTGGGTTTGGTATGAGAATAAGTATTTCTTTTCATTAAAATTCATGTCATACTTCCCTGGTATCACACACACACATACACACACACACACACACACACACACACACACACACACACGTAATACTTTCCTTGTAGGAGTGATACCATGATCACAGAGGACTTTCACCCAGGGTGAGGCTTATCGATCATACACCAGATGAACTGACCCTTGTGATTTCCCCAAATGCAGAAAACCCAACCACGTAATTTGTTATAGTGGGGGACTGTGTTTGTGCTGTCCTCTGAAAAAAATGCATGTGAAATTTGGGTAATATGCATGTACATGAGCAGTACAAATATTCTTATCTAAAGTTCTAGGAAGAGAGGTGAATACATTTGATCCTTAACTACTCTTAGAAAGTAGAGTTTTGATTGCTGTATTAATTTCATTCCATTAATTTTATTATTGAATTGATTTTGCTGTTGTTTTCAGGGTTTTTTTTTTTACCTTTTTGGTTTAATTGTGGTGAGGCATACTTGTCTATGAGTTTATCCATTTCTTCCACTTTTTCAATATGGTGGGATATAAATTTATAAAACTTTAAATACATAGTAATAAATTCAAGCAAGGAGAAATATTTTGGTAACAAATATTACAGAACTCTGAAGAAAGATATTAAAGAAAATGGTAGGAAATGGAGAGACATTCTTTGTTCCTTGTTAGGAAGATAGGAAGATTTGTATTGATATAATGAACATATTATGAAAAGAGATTTATGTATCTAAAGAAATCCTCATCAAAATAGCATCTAGATTCTTCACAAATCCAGAAAAACTAAACTAAAATTAATGTGATAAGGCAGTAGTCCAAGCAACCCTGTACAAAACGACTAAAGCAGGAGGCATTACAATACTGCATTTCAATTACTAATTCGATTTATAGGAATAAAATTAAATGAATTGGCATAAAATCTGAAACATAGTTGAGGAGGAAAGACAAAAAAACAATCTGATGCAAATTCAACTCTTGTTTTTGACAAAGGGTTCTGAAAAAGATTGAAATGTCATCTCTTTATTATTAACCAGTGGTAGTCAGTAAACTAGGTGATGATGAGCAGAAGGTTGAAATCAGATCTACATTATAGTAATATAAAACCAAAATGTATCAAAGAACTACACACAAAACCAGAAAATTCTTGAAGATAACTTCCAGAAAGTGCCGGAAGATAACATGGGGACAATAGGGCAGGCAAAGACATCCTGAATAGAATTGCAACAGCACAGACAGAAATAGCAAAAAGCAAAAACATGTATTAAATCATGTAACACAGCTTCTGCATAGGAAGAGAAACAAATATTAGGGTTAAAAAATAACTTATAGAATACGAACATGTCTCATAAGCTACTCATTTAATCAAAAACAAAATTCTAGAATATAAATAAGACAAGCCACTGGATCCAAAACCAAGTGATTTAATTCAAAGTCAAATAAACTGAGGAGACAGTTATCCAAAGGAGAAGTAGACCTGACCAATAAATACATGTAAAATATTCATTTTTTTCATATATTTGTTTGCTATTTGTATTTCTTCCTATAAGAAGTGTGCATTGTTTGTTACTGTTTCTTTCTTCATTTGTGCTATTTGATTTTACTTTTTAAAATGAAGTTTAAAATATGAAAAAATTTCACATTTTTATCCACTAGGAGATTTTCAAGAAAAACAGTTCGGAGATTCCATCTTCAATAAGAATAGTTATCATTGAAAATACAATAAACAACAAATGCTGATGAAGATGTGGAAGAAAATTTCTACTTGAAATGTGAACTAGTGAAACTGTTAAAATCAGTAGAGGAATTCCATCTAATCCAATGCTACCACCTGTCTCAGCCTCCTTACACTGGGATTACAGGCATGAGCCTCCATGTCCAGTTTGGGTAGCCGGCTGGGTACAGGGATGGCACGACATATGGTATTGAGGTTCTATCCTGGGTCCTTGCACTTGCTAGGCAGGCACTTAGACCATGGAGCTATCTCCCCAGCCCAATGTCCAGATTATTTTAACAAAAGTAAAAATTACATTTTTCCAATTGAAATATTTTAGCTACAACTACTGACAAAAAGTATTTAAGATAATTAAAGTAGAAATCTGAATTTATGGATGTTTTAGTTGCTCTTCTCTCTTTGCTGGGACGCATACCCAACAACCAAAATGAAGGAAGATTTATTTAGCTCACAGTTACTGGAGGTTTCAGGCCCTATTCTGTTGGCTCCAAGGCAAACTGGCACATGGCAGAGAGCAGCAGTTCATGGTGGCAGAACAGCAACAATGGCAACAGGGAGTCTGTCTGTATCTCTCTTCTATTACAATCAGGCTCTCCACCTCAGGCTAGTGTGACACTTACATCATAATCCCAGCAATCCTAAAACCCATAATTCCAGATTTGGATCACTCAAATCCCAGTGGATCATTAATCTCAAACTCTGGAATTCCCCGCCCCATGACTGCATGAAGCTTTAAGAGGACAACTAGACATAAACCATAAAAATGGCTTTCATATTTTTAAATACATTTAATGTTAATATCCATCTTAGATTTGAATTTACTTTGGCTTTAAGATCTTAAGTGCACTGACGTTTTGTAGGAAGATAAATCAAAATATGATTCATATAATTGTCCGATGAACTGTTCACTTATTAATTACTGGTTGAACTATATTAAATTTTTAAAAAATTTTATCACATTTTAATGCCACAGTCTCCTGCTGAATTGTCTTTCTTTCAAAATTTACATTTTGATGTTTTCATTTTGAGAAATTTTCATATCTACATGTGATATATTTTTCTACCCTTCTGATTAGTCAGTCACAATTTCTGAGTTTAAACTTCCTGAATATACCTCAACTATATCAAGTTTTGTAATTTCAAATTTTAGAAAAATACTTCTTATTTAAAGTGCATATGGGGGCCACGGAGATAGCTCCGTGGCACAAGTGCCTGCCTGGCAAGTGCAAGGTCGTGAGTTCGAACCCAGGTCCTGCGCAAAAAAAAAAAAAAAAAAAAGTGCATATGTGTGGGATGTCATCTGTAAAATTTAACAACAGAAATAGTAAAATGTTTTTGTCTCATAAGATTATTTCTTATAAGTTTTTTTCAAGTAACATATTCCACTTTTATATGTGCTTAATCCATAAAATATGTACCGTTCCACATTAAATTATTTGTTGGAAATATTATTAAGACCTATGTCTCAAAGAATCTTCATCTTCTATTCATTGTTTTGTGCATTATATAATGTACACTATTATACACTATATATTATTACACTGTATATATCACACAGTTTAGCTTAGACTGCCCTCAAACTCATAGAAATCCTCGTTTCCACTTCATAAATGCTAGGACCAAAAGACTTCTCCCACAATGTTCAGGCCTAGAAAGCCCCACTAAACATAACATATATATTTTCACAAGTATCACATTAGAAATCTTAATGGAATTGCAACTTATATTAACTGAATTCTTATATATATATTTTTTAACTTTTTTTTTTTTTTTTGTGAAACTGGGGATTGAACTCAGGACCTTGTACTTGCCAGGCAGGCTCAACTTATATTAACTGAGATATAGAACTCATTATCTGATACTGCTCAAATGTAAAAATATTTTTCTTGGCTCACAAGTCCTACATCTATTCAATTTTCTATTTTACCTCTGTGCGCTTATGTGTGGAACAAGTGTTTCAATACTTCTGATAAAAAGGCTTACTTAAAATTCCAATTATCTTATAAAATAAAATTGCACACAGAAGAAATGTTCATGACTATGTTCCTTTTTCTTGGTTTTAAGTAGCAACACCCAGTGCTTGAACTTTATTCATTATGATATTTCCTAGATCTAAACCCCTCTTAGGTATTATTAAGACTTGAAACTGAGTGAGCCTAATATAACCAAGCACTTATTTTGAATGCTGGCTTACCTTTGACACTGAAACGTGGTGATGGCATTTTCTTTATTTAAGGTAACAAGGCAGAGTTTTATATATTTATTCATTGAAATTTCCTCATTTTAGCTTTCTTTGACATTTTTTAACTTTTTGTAATGAATACTGAATTTTAATTCGATAACATATGCCTCACATAAAAACACTTAAGCACTGAAAAAACATTCTAACAAGATATAAATGATCTGAAACACTACACATAGATTCAAAAATACTACATTTGAGTGTCTACGACATCAATTTTCACTTAAATCAGTCCATCTCTTACTGTATGTAGGTGCATGTCCAAGAACTATGAGAATGGATGATTCTTTTATTTGATATGGAAATGGTCTCCAAAATATTTGTCCCAACACAAAAGTTGACACTAACCACCCACAACAAGGAAACAAACATAAAGAATTCTTCACCTTTAGTTTGCATTATGGTTTTGCTCATTAAATAAATTGCACTTGTCTTTGTCTTCTCTTAAAATAAGCATATCTTATCAGACTATAGGTTGTATTTTTTGTTATTTTTCTTAAATGTATTTACTGACATTAAATTTCTCTTAGCTCATGCAAATGAATTATCAGAAAAATGCAAGACTATGTGTTTTCTTCTTGTGGCACTTATTTTACAATTTTCCTTCGTGAATTCTGAATGTTGCATACTTAATATTCAGCAACAGCATTTCACGGGACACTTACTGTCTATCCTCTGTGTACCAATCACTACAATGTATTCAGTGCCTCCACTGCTTGTTTTTATGTTAGCTTTTTCCAACGACACGTTTCATGCTGAACCAAAGAAACAAAGAAAGAAGAGAAAAAAGAAAGAAGAAAGAGAAAAAAATATCAGAGCCAGACCAGCTCTATCTTCTAATAAAATATTTTTCATCATTCACTCATTCATTCATTCAATAAGGAGGTTATGATCTGAAATTTTCTGAGTTGCATTAAATCCATATTTGAAATATGTCAGGTTAAATATCAGCCTTCTAAAATACCAAAATAAAAGAGAAGTTTTTGAAAATCAGTGTCATTTCAAATTATTTATGAGTACTTGTAGCTAAATACTTTACTATCTGTGTGCTGTGGTTGATGGCTGCAGGTAAAGAACAATATTGGTTAACGCTATAATGAAAGTGAGCCAGGGTATTTCAAGTTGAAGAAACAGTAATTTTTTGTACTTAGTGACTAAAATTGAAGATCAGTATGAAGTATAGTAAAAGTTAAGGGAAATATCAATTCATATAACAACTTATAACGTAAGATGCATATTTGGTAAGGGGAGGCATCAAAGGCTGTGAAACTGTTGGCAATGGGGAGAAATTTTATTTTAACTTCGAGTTAGGGTGTCTTAAAGTAAAACATCAGAAGAACCAATGGTTCTTAGAAATAACCTTTTGATATTTGTTCACAATGAAATCTTTGAGCAGTAACTACCTTCTGATGGAAGTAAATCATTCGTCTGATACTAAACACTGTTTAGCATAACAATACAAACTCTCTTCCTATTGGGACTGACTGGTACAGGAAATGCAAAGTATGTCTACTCTTAATTGTTTAGCATAGGAACAGTATGTTCCTTGTTTCCCAGCAAACTGAGAAAAATGAAAGACAATTTAAAAGAAGTTTTTTGGGTATTTGTGTGTGTGTGTGTGTGTGTGTGTGTGTGTGAGTCCTAGGAAATTAGTGAGGGTGCAAGGGCTGAGAAGTGTTCACAGGTATCATGTATTGAAGTTAATTAGTAAAACGACACTTTTGAAAGAAATGGTTGTGGAAGGATATACAAAATTATAACTATGGCCAAAATAGTTCTTGAGGTTAAAAAATATTTCTATAGATTTTTTTTTTTTGCTTGTTTATTTTTTGTATTTGTCAGTGTTAGTATGTGGGCCAGTAATGTCACTAAAATGTCATGCGCTGAAGTTTGCTGTCCAGGCGATGCATTTTGGGAAAGTGATCAGATCCTGAGGGCTTTAAGATTATCTCTTAAATTAACTCACTGATGAGATCACAATTTGATGAATTTGGAGGAATTGATAGGAACAGAGTATAGGGTCATTTGGCTCATAAGAGTGGATCATGGAAGTACAATTTTGGGAGCTGAACTGATCTCCTGCTCAGTTGTCCTCTCAGGGTTTTACCCTCTGTCCCTGTGTCTTGGCTGTAAAGAGCAACTAGCTTTTCTTTGTTGTCCTTTCCAGTCATAATATTCAACCATTTTTTAACCCCGCAACAAAGAACACAGTCAACCATGGACTAAAACCTCTGAAATCATGAACCTAAATAATTATTTCCTCCTTTCCAATGATTTGTATCAGGTACTTTTTTATGTAAATAGAAAGCTAAAATATTACACTGGGAAAAACTTTAGCATGTTTACATTTTTATAGGAGAAAATTTATCTTCAAAATTTTATTTTCTTGTAACTTCAAGCTTTATATTATTTGATCAAAATAAAGGAAAAATTAGATTCCCAATTAAAGTTGTTCTTTGAAAAGAGACTATAAAAATAAACACTTTTAATGAGATTGCATTAAATATCAGGGAATAATAGGATAATGCAATACTAAAGATTTACTGCTACTAAAGAACCATTGCTAAAAGTTATTAAAACTTTATTAAATTTTACTAAACTTTTAAGCTCTTATGTGTTAAATGATAAAGGTTGGGTATTTGATGTAATATGAACTGAATAAAAAAAAGCTTAGAATACCCGGGTGTGGTAGTGCATGCCCATAATCCCAGCACTTGGTTGGCTGAGGCAGGAGGATCAATGTGATTTGAAGATCAATCTTGGCTGCAAAAGTGAGTTCAAGGCCAGCCTGAACCACATAGCAAGACCCTGTCTCAAAAAGACAAAAAAAAAAAAAAAAAAAAAAGTTTAAACTAAAAGTTATGAATTCTGACTTAAAAACAAATTTTAAAATGCCATTCCAACTCAAAAGTGAAGGACAGTGAATCTCCACAAGGTCTGAGATCAAGAAACACTTTATGGGCCAGTGAGATGGCTCAGCGGTCTAAACGGCCTACCTAGGAAAGTTTAGGCAACCACAGGGACTGTGACTTGATCTCTGGCACCACATGCTGCACCAGCCCCACCCACAGGGCAGGCTGAGCTAGCCATAACACAAATAAATAAATGAAGTTTAAAAAAAATGTAATTTAATTTTAAAAAAAGAAACACTCTATGAAAAAATGTGTCATAAACAACCCAGACAAAGTTAGATGAGCATTTATCTGACAGAACAATAGAAATCAGTTCTATTTATTTATTTATTTATTGTTGTACAATTTTTGGTCCGGTGCCAAAAGAAATGACAAGAAGACCCGATGAATGTAGCTTCAGGGGACTCACCGAGGACTCACCAAGATTTCTCTTCCTCAGTGAGCCCAGAGCCTCAGAAAGCTCTTCTTTTATTTAGCATTAAGAAAATGGCTAAAGAGTATACGTCACTACTTTAATAGACACAGCATATTCCAGACATGTCCAGGCACATAGCTCATGCTAATACTAACAGACAAGTAGCTCACACATATGCTAACAAATACTTTAAGCAGGGGAGGACGCAACCATTGGTGTCATGTAGCAGATAAACAAGGAACAGGGCATCTATGGGAGGAGCCGCCATCCGCAACCTTGAGCCCCAGCTTTCCAGGAATCTCAGGCAACAGAAGGCAGCCCTCCGTGGGCTCTGTCTATAATTCAAGGACAGTGTACCCACAGGCAGAGCTCCCCTCTGAAGCTTCAGGCCTCAGCTTTCTGAGAATCCCGAGCAACAGAAGGCAGGCCTTCCTGGATTCTGTCTATAATTCACCACTTGTGGGGCCACCAACTGGTCTTCAATCTTATCTTTATATCACTACAATTTATTTTGCATTTTAAGGGGGGATCTACAGAGTGTTCAGACTTTCACTACTAGATCCAACTCATAGTAATCTGTCTGTTTACAGCCTCCCAAGAGCTGGGATTAAAGACGAGCTACCACAACCAGTCTCAATTGCTGACTCAGTGCACCCAGAAGGTGGGGCCTGCGTGGCAGAGCTGAGGACCAAACCCTAGGCCTCTGTACCTGCTTGTAGGTGCTTTAATCCACTGAGATATTTGGCCAGCTCTGACAATGGATTTTACAGTGACTTATGTTCATATAATGTGGGTGAGCTGGAAACAGTAACTTTTAGAAAAAAAGTAAGAGGAAATTGAATTCACAAAAGTATTACTTCTAGAACCTGCTTTCTATTTCTCTATTCAAGTTTATTCTTTTGAATTAATTAAAAATTTTTGAGAAAAGTATCACATCTATATTACATTCAAATTGGATTAGTATACATAGGTTACAGAAGATATAATTTTGAAAGAAATTAGCCTTGGACTTTGAATTAATTCTCTTAAATACCAAGGTGTTTTATCTCTAAGTTCTCAAGTGTTAAAATTGTATTTTTTTTCTTTTACTATTCATCTTAATATTGCATAACCACAAGTTGGATGCCTTGAAGTTGTAGCCTATGAAATTATTTTTTTGATCACCTTTTCTGAATTATGAAATTTTTGCTGGGGTGTAATACTTTTCCTCTAGATACTTCACTTAAGTTATAGATTCTAATATAATAGAACTCTTATCTCAACTTTCTTTTAAACTCACCTGGAGGCATTTTGCAGTTTTGTTCTTGATCTGTTGAATTTTAGACCTTGTTCATGCCTTCTGGGTACCATAGTGGAAATATGAGAGCTATTCAGGGAGCTGTCTTTATTTGCCAATCCCCAGTTTTCTCTAGGTATAAATGGAATGTTGATTTACAAATACATACTACAGTATACTTTGTGATTTTCTGCTTCGTGTGATAATATATGGGAAAAGTGTGCTCTTCTTGCTACATATTCTGGAGCCTGAGTTCCTAAAATGTATTTTTAGAAATAAACATATCTTAAGGTTGCAGTTTTTAAATCTGTGAGTGCTAAAGAAATGGTAAAACAAGATTTGTATTATTTTCAAATATTTAAAGGAAAATTTAAAAGTCTGATGAAAATAACCATACAGTGTAGACAAAAATTGTAGAGAACAGAATACATATAATTTTATTGGGTACAAATTTGTTAGTTTCTCTGTAGATGCTTTGCATTTCTATGACCATAAATATCTTCTTGTCCTTGTCCTTGTCCTTGTCCTTGTCCTTGTCCTTGTCCTTGTCCTT
>PVJA010044175.1:0-16315 GCA_004027025.1 Myocastor coypus | reverse complement strand
AAAACTATGCTTGGAATGCATGTCACTCTTGTCTTTTTGATGTGCTCCCAGTGTAAACTCAGTTACTGCTATTTTCTCTCTCAAGAGTATTAGTTGAAAGTAAGAGACTGGGCCAAATACCATAGACTTGACAGGCTACAATTTTGTATTTCCTTGAATTTCCAAATATCTGTGTAAAAATTGTGTAACTGCTTATATCCCATTGTATGGAGCATTATTAGGATATCAATGATGGTCAGAAAATATCATTTCCAAGCTAAGTCAAAGATGTTTGATATTCAGAAAGCCAGTGATGATAAGCTCAAGTACCTATGTTATAGAGTAATAGTATCACAAAGTTTTTCTGCTGGAGGGTTAAGAATGTAAGTTAACAGACCAAAAATTGGAGAAAAAGAAGGGCTATAAGGATAGCCAATATTTTGGCCCTAGCCCTTCAAGATCAATAAAGACCCAGGATATAAGAGAACCTGTGCTGTAATATCCTCAATTCTTTTTAAAATGTATTCTTTTGAAATAAGGTTTCTCTAAGCTGCTAAATTAGTTGGGTGGAGAAACTTGAAATCTCCTACCCGAGCATCCCAGAAAACTCTCCAAGTGCTGGCATTACAGACTTGGGCCACCACTCCAGACTGACCTGGGCTGATTTCTGCACCATGGGACTTACATGCTCTTCCTCCCCCGCACCCCACCACCCAACAGTTAGGGTTTACATTAGATCTCTCCAAAGGCCATAGAGGTTTATGAGAGGGGTTTTGGAAGGTGGCTGAATCATGGTAGAATATGACAGCTGACCTATTGTCACAAGGCACGGTCCTGTCAGCAGAGGGAGTCACTGAGGACCTGACCTGGAAGGATGCATGTCTCCATTCTGGGCTCTTCCCTTAGATGTCTGCTTCCTGGCTGCTTGGTGTGAATGGCTCTCCTCCACTGATGCCTTGAACCATGCCTTTCTGTTTGGGAGCCAGTCAACTACACACTAAAAACATAAGCTGAAATAAACTTCTCTTTCAAGTTGTAGGTGGCTGGTACTGTATCCCAGTGATCCGAAAAGCTACTACGATACCAACAAGCTGCTCACATCTTTCTAGCCTGCCCTAGTATTATGCTCTGCTCTTCTGCTACCAGAAAGCCAGCTGATGCATTGCTTTGGCTGGGCAGTGCAGGCGCTGTTACCACACTTACACCACATTCTGAGATCCAGAAAACGGAAGAGGTACAACCCTGTCCCTCATAAAATGAGGAGGACTGCTCATCTGTAGAGAGAATAAAAGCCATAACATACCCTTTGAGGGAAGGGGGTAAATCAATCTTGTTACTTTTGGCCACCAAAGTTATCCTAGGAAACACCTTTTGTCTCCCTTTCTGTTAAATCATTAGTCCCTTTGTATGATTTCACCTCTTTTTCTTTCTTCCAATTCTTTTTCCCCTTTCTTTTCTTTCTGTCTCTCTTTTTCCTTCCAATTTACCTCACTGTCCAGGTGATTAGTGGGGTGGAGCAGCAAGAGGAGGACATGGCCCTTCCCCGCTTCAAGTGAGCCGCGCATAGTATTGCAGGGTCGCGTGGGCCTCCGCCCAGTGCTCGGCCCTCTCTCCTTGCTGTCCCGTGCATGAGGCCAGTTCCTTCCAGTCCTGTAGATATGTCAAGGTAACTTTCAAGCACAGAACTCAGATAAGCCACTGATCTTTAAGGCATTTCTGTACTCTTTACACTTTATATGCAGAGAACTTGATCCCTTGCAGAAAAGAGAAAACTGGGATTGGATTCCGAAAGGAAATTTCTTTCCATGCTTTTAAGCTCCCAAGCCAATGTTCGGGACTCTTGCCTCTTCTTAACACATGAATCAAGACACTTAAGTGTTTGCTTTTTTTTTTTTTTTTTTTTTTTTTTTTTTTTCTTTTTTGTCTTTCAGTGCGATCCTCTGGAGTGATCCCTATCATAAATTGGTTAGTGGTCTTGGCATCCATTATTCCTGTCCTCCTGCTCACCTGAAATGACTCTTCTAACTCAACAAGGAAAGCTCCAGGCCAGCTGATCCTGCTTTCATCAGCAACCATGACCTCAACCCAGCCCAGAGCTTCAACTACATGGGATGAGACCGTGTAGGTTATGGAAGCACTTCGCTAATGATTCATTTCATAGCCCCAGGCTCCACAAACTTATTGATAACTTGACTGCATTAAGAGACTCCTGGAGAGGTGATTGGATTGTGGAGACCTGGTGCTCACCGAGGGACCAAGCCATGATATTCATGGCTGAAAGTACCCTTAGGAAGTGGGGCCCTGGTGGAGGTGCCACTGCAGTGTGTCTGCCGCTCCTCCCCTGTGTTCTGCTCCCTGTCTACTATCAAGCGACAAGTTCTCACTCCACTATACACCTCTGTCATGAAATTTCTGCCTTGGAACCAACTGACCACAGATGAAACCTAGGAAAGGATAATCTCAAATAAACTTCTCCTTCTTAAGTAGTGTGTATCAGGTGTTTTGTCCCAGTGACAGGAAAGCTGATCAATATAATCCCATGGTTGCTTTTCAACACATATATATGCATAAATGCACACGTTCATATAGATACGCTTGCGTTCTGCCCACCAAACTATGTGACCACATTGTGCTCATGGTTTCTCTTTTAAAATTTTATTTATTTACTTTTGTCAGTGCTGGTGGTCAAACCCAGAGTCTCATGGGTGCTAGGCAAAAGCTGTGCCGTCGGATCACCGTTGTCTTCTCCCTCGTTAAGCATCTGATGTGACCATCACAGTGAGTTCTTGCATTGATTCAAAGCTGTCAGATGGCACCATCAGCCTGGACAGACTGGAACATGGGGAAGAGCCTGGGGTTGCGGGCTCTGTGTCTCAGTGCAGCTAAGGAATCAAATTGTTCTTCCTCTGACCTTTGTTCTCACATCTGTCAAACCTGAGGTTCCTGCTCTCCCATTCCTCTCTCGAATGTCAGTGGTTTGACCAGAAAATTAGGTTTCCCTTGAATAAGAGGCCAGGCTCGCTCCCTGAGACGTAAGTACGCAGCTTTACTACCGACAAAGGCCTCTGCTTCCACACCTTTTGTAGGGACCTGAGTTCTCCCTTCTCTTTTGGACACATGGTCACCTGTGCCACTCCTCGTCTTAGCTAAATCACAGATCCAGTAAAGCCACCAAATAGAAATCAAGTTTCTCTGCAGCGCCACCCAGTGTAAACAGGCAGGAGTCCCTGGCCCACCCATAAAACACCCAGAACTTCTGCTCTCCGTCTTCTCCTTATGACTGTAGAGCTGGGAGGTCACTAATGAATGCTCTCTCCCTGCAAGGAGCCAGCCCCTATAGGCCACTTTCTCCTTAAACCACGCCATCCTCTCCCACCTCTCCTTTTAATGTCACAAAGCATCCCTTACTTCCTCTGAGGCAGAGGTGACACTATGGGTTCACCAAACTCTGTGGATTTCCCCTTGAATGGGAGAAAACTTATTTTTGGCAGAAACCTTAACATCTGGCTAGGATCAATTGTTTGGTTACCATTCAAGTAATTGGTTGTCGCAAATAAGCGGGGGGAAGGAAGGGTGTGTGGGAAACAGGAAGCCTGAGTTTGAGCTGCGTCTGGAAAGCAGCTGCCAGCCCGTACTTGTGTAATAAGAGAAGCTGGGTTTGTCTCATACCAGAATGTGGCCAGGGCTCCCTAAGACACCTCCTGACCCTTAGCCCAGCCTATAGGCCCAGCTGCACGTCACTTCTCATCAGCCTATACTCTTCAGACTGCCTCAGCCTCCTTTTGGGAAATTGTTCTTGTTCCATTCCCCTCACTGTTCTTTGTGAAGGAGGAGTTTCTCTCGGGAAACACAGGAACACATTTCCTAGCAACACATATGAGTTCTAATACCTTGGAAACCTCAGGCAAATCCCAGTTTAGATGGTGCAGGACACAGGCATCAACCCTTCGCTGCCTCTCTCACCTCTCAGGGTAGTGTCCATTACTTAATTTTTGAAGAACCACACAAAATGAAAATGTGGGCCCTCGGTTCAAAATGCAAGAGAAAAGTACTCTCATAGGTATTGATGGATGTGGTGGTACATGACTGTAATCTCAGCACTCTGGGAGGCTGAGGCAGAAGAATCTCAAATTCAGCCTAGTCTGGAGAACTTAGTCAAGACTCCATCTCAATATAAAAAATAAAAATGAGCTAGGGAACTGTGAAGGCCCTGGGTTCAAACCCTCGGATCCCTCACACACACTTAGAAATGCTAAAGCTGTTCGCTTTCTTCTACCATTTTGCTTTCTACTTCAGTGCTATCTTTTATTTGCCCTTTGATATTGCTGTAAGTCAAAATTAAATAAAAAATTTAATTATCCTCATGAAGGGTACTGTCTGCGCTGTGTGATGCTAACTGATAAGGCAAGCACAGGAGCATTCTGGTTGCATGTGGAATCCTTGAAATCATTCACGTTGTATTTTGTGGCTCATGGATGCATTTATATTTTGTTCTCACCCAAACAGTGTAAACACTGAGAAGTCTAGCTTGACTTTTATGTCACTTCTGGCTGGACATGCATTTTCCTCTCAGTCTGTGAAAACCAGTGGCTGTTGGGACAGGATCGCCCTGCGCTCACATGGAGCCACGGGGCTCTCTCACACACTGAGCATCAGCTACAAGGCTCCAAGTAAGGGTCCAGGAAGCAAAGCAACAAAAGAAGAGAAGTGGACGCACATTTATATGTAACTCCTCCTCTTACATGCATGCTCCATTGTCCTAATGTATTTCAATTTACAAGTTTGCATTGAAAGACAAAATTATGTAGCATTTTGCATGCTTATATCTGTTAATCTGAAAAACTAATTTGAAGGCAGCAATATGCATTGTAACAACCGGTGTTGAATTCCTATTGTTTTGTTTAGTGAAATTCTGTATTGTTTACTGTTTTTTCTTACTATTTTTATTCTCTTCCAAAATACAAATTAACAAAACTAGAGAAAGACAAAGCACTTAGGAGGTTGGGCTTGGGAGACAGATCAAGTATGAGGTCCTAGGTTCTATCATAAGCATTAAGGGACAAAAGAGCTTAGTGGATTAGTGTTTCACATTTCAGCAAACTCAAACCATCTATCTTCATGCAAAGACGATGGTCCAGCCCTGCTCCAGTGTTCTTATCCAGTGTAGCCCCACTGAATGGAAGTCGGGCGCACTGCTCCAGCTGCCCCACCATGGATCTGGCAAGCTCTGCAGCACTGGCCTCTCCTGGTTCCCCTCTGCAAGTGTGTGTAAACTTGAACCCTTGGATTAGAAAAGCTCTTCTCAAACTACTTGAACAGCAAACCACTTGGGGATCTTGTTAAAATGCAGATTCCAGGTCAGTAGGTCTGAGATGGGGCGTGAAGGCCTGCATTTCTACCAAGATCCCGCAGATGCTGCAGCTGCTCTCTGTGACCCACTTTTTGAACAGCCAATTGCAAGGTGACTCCAAGCTTCCTTGCTGCTTTGACCTTTGGCTCTACGGTTTAAATCTCTTCCCAAGATTGGGTTCTCTCCTCTACTTTCTGCCCTGCTCTGTGCCTGGCTAGTGCACTCACCTTCTCAAGTTAAGTTTCCACTGGTCTCTCCTGGGTCCACACTCCCCAGGTGCACAAATTATGCCCTAGGGACCAGCTTGTTCCAACAGCCACCGCAGGGTTATGCACGGGAGGTTTGCAAGGCCAGCAGCTGCTATGAAGGATGTAGGCTTTGTATCTAGCTTGGCACAAATAGCGTGGGTTGTGCCCTGGTGGTGGAACTAGATAAAGCCCTCCGCTTAGTGCAATCACTCATGCATGCCTCACCCACCCCGACTGAGTGCTAGGTGCAGGGACCCTGTGCTGGGACTGTTCAGTGAGAACTAACACTGACCAAGCCCGTGGCTGTGCCAGGCTCGGCTCTGCTCTGAGCACTTGACCTCATGTGTCCTTTAAAGATGGGACAAGTATGGGAGTGCAAGCATTTCCCAAATCCTTCACTTAGGATTTGAACTGCAAATGACCTTGGCCACATGGATTCTACACAACCATTGCTGAGATCAAAGCATCCATATGAAGGTTTTATCCAGGATCTCCATGTTTTGTTTAAGAATAAAAAGGACAGACTCTCTTGGGCAGTGTGCGAGTGCATTTGTTCCAGTGGCAGCCCCTGCACCTGGCTGTGCTCTTCCCCACCCCCATTCCTTCCCCTCACTGTAACCTCAGAATATGCCAAGGTGGGGGAGGGGATGGACTCAGCGCACAGCCAGCCCCACAGGCTGGGAAATGGGGGACCCCAGGTCCTCACTCTCTTTCACCAGCTGTTCTGTCCATCCCCCCATACCCTAGTTGGATAAGCTACAGCCCAACCCTTTTCCCTGACCCATCTCTCAATTTTTTTTCTCTTTGCTACCTTTTCTTCCTTCAAGTTTCTATCACTTTCATTTTCCATTTCTGTCATCTTCTCATCTTTCTTTTCTGCGTTACTCTGATCCACCCCATCCAACTGCCTTGTTTCTTTAACCACTTCTGCTTTTTGCCTCAGCCTCAGTTCTGCCTCAGATAGTCTGTACATGGGGTCCGTCTGCCCTGTCCTGATGGGCTTGGCTTTGCTTCCTTCTCCTCTTAGCAAAGTATGGAATATAGAGCCCTTAACAAGTGCCTCCCAGGTGAGCTTTGTGTCCTGGGGTTTGTTTCGAGCAGGGCTCCCTAAGATAACATAAGGAACACATTGACAGATTCTCTCAACAGACCTAATAGGATTCCTGAAATTTTCCAAATGAAGCTAGGACAAAAAAAAAAAACCTTTACATTTAAAAAAAGATGCTAACCCACTGCGATTGTGGAATGTTGTACTATGTATACAACTACTTTCTCTTAGTTCAATGAGAATAGATTTTTGTACAATAATGATTAGAAAAAGTATCATGTCTACATCCTGTGCTCTGAAGAACTACTACGAGGGCAGCAATATGCACTGTATCAATTATTTGGGAATGTACTACTAATGCATTTTGAAACTGTCACATTGTTATTTCTTATTAAAAGTAATAAAAAATATAAAAAAGAGAGCTGCAAATTACTGGAAGATGAGGTCACCTCTAGGGCTCCGTGAAAGGAGTCACTATCATGTGTTGCTGCTACCCTGGCTGTCTTCACCTCACTCTATACACACCAAGGAAGTAAGGAGAGGAGGAAATCACCAGGATTGAAATCTATCACTGGAATTGAGAGAGCTCTGTGACCTCTCCCTTTCCCATGACTTCTCCCATAACTTGACACAAGAGGGTCATCAGGAGCACCTCTTGAGAGGGTCAAGGAATGCCAAGGAGGGGGAGACTGAGGCCACTTTTCCTGGTCAGGTAGTGGATCTACTGATCTTCCCTAAAGTGGAAATGTGACATTAGAGCAGGATGGGAAGCAGCCTACCTATTCAGCATGTGGGGCAAGGACAGAGGAGTAAACACTGCACAGGGCAGCCAGGTTTTAGCCATCTTGCCACACTGGCCTCTAGGTAGCATATCTCAGTGGCAAGAAAAGGTACATGATCAGAGGGAGCTGAGAGGAGGGTTGGAAGAGGCCAGGCTCATGAAGGTCTCCCACATCAACACACCGGGCAGTGGAGAGCACTCCTCCCGACCACTTACTCTTACAGAAGTCCCTGCAGTACTCAAGCCTATGCTCTATAACTAAGCCCCCACTTAGATTCTGCCACAGGAAACATCCATCATGCACTGTCAGTCAGAGAAATAGTCCAAACCCCACTTCCTTGTCCTATATTATTTCAGAAGCTATACTTAAACA
Organism: Myocastor coypus; assembly: GCA_004027025.1. Taxonomy (NCBI): domain Eukaryota; kingdom Metazoa; phylum Chordata; class Mammalia; order Rodentia; family Myocastoridae; genus Myocastor; species Myocastor coypus. The sequence continues at coordinate 8,536 of PVJA010044175.1, read as the reverse complement.
AGGTAAAGCCACACCTTCTTCTTTATGACAGATTTTTAGATCGCTAGGCAAACTTGAGCTGAAGTGACAGGAAAAGCTGCAAGGGGAGTTTTACAGTGAATGATGCTGAGAAATTACTGGCAGTGATATATGTGAAACAGGGATTTTCCAGAACATCTTCACATGATAGGAAGCAGATTTGACATCGTCCTCACGTGAAAGTGGGAGATAGACCTCTTTGATGTTAGCTGCCAACCAATCAAGTTCAGACTGTTCACAAAACTGGCTAGATGTATTTATTGAGCAGCTGCTATGAGCCAGATTCATGTTTATATTTAACACTGAGAGTAACAGGAAGAGTTCTTGCCCAGGTTACATTCTAGTCTAGAAGATAGCTGAAGAAAAACTATTAATTGCACTTCAGTTAGAGCTCCATATGACAACCGATAAGTAGGAGGACTACTGAAAGCTGAGATGACAAATCAGAGGATCTGAAGAGCTTTGCTTCTGAATCAGAGACTGGAAAGTGAGAGGGATTAGAAAAAAGTGAGGGAAGATGCCAAGTAGAGGAAGGAGCAGGATGCAGGGATGCCCTGGAAACAAACCAACCTAGTTTCTGGAAAGATTTGGATGAATACTATGTAAGTGAGACTTGGGCGGCCCTTCTCAGAAGGGATGGGGAGAACTTTCTCTCATTCTGCTCTCTCGGACAAAAATGGAAGGGCAAAGTTTCAAAAGCTATTTCAGTCAGGAGAAAAAATATAACCTAAGTGTAGTTGGGCCACAGTACTCTAGAGCTATTCCAGATATCCTCCAGATGCCTGAGGAACCAGCTCGAAAGGGCTTGGCTTTGCTTTCTTTTAATTGAGAGCATAACAAACTACTTAATTATTCATATTTAAAGTATTCGTTTTTAGGGCTCTGAAATCCCCTAATCCTAATTTATTCACCATGTGCAACTTTTAATAAATAACATACCTACTTCTCAATAGAAAGCAACTTAAATTTACAACAAATTCCTACAAGCACAGGCAATGCAATGGAAGTAATCTGCTCAGAGTTCAGGCCTGTAGACAACAGTTGTTTTCCTTTGAATTCTGCTATATATTACAGACTTATTTCTGTTATGAATGCAAATCTTAAGTTAAAATACTACCAAATTGAATTGATTAACATTATAAAATATTACAATCTATCCCAGGAAAGCAAAGATAGTTCATTTACTTATTTACTTATTTAATGTATTTAGTATAGGGTCTACAGGATCTCACTAAGTAGATCAGACTCATGGTGATCCTCCTGTTTTCAGTCTCCCAAGTGCTAGGAGTACAGGCACACTCCACGACACCCAGTCCCAATCGCCCTCTCAGCATGTCCCAGGGGCAGTGTCAGCTTGGGCAGGGCAGGCTTCTAATCCCAGTTTCTGTGTCAGCCTAAGCAAGTGCTTTAATTCACTGAGCTATCTGTCCAGCCCTTAAGGTAGTTTAATTTTAAAAGACTTACATTATGATAAAATAATATTAAATAATGAAAGGAGAGAATTACATAACCACTTTAGTAACTAAAGACAATTGTAAACTATTCATGTCAGGCAAAGTGAAAAATATTACTGAAATTAAAATTACTGTCATGTTCTAAGCAACCATGGGTAAAATAAAAATACTGTAGGGTGAGAGTGTAACAGTGTTAACATGCTTGCCTAGCATGTATGAAGCCCTGGGTTTGAATCCTAACACTGCAAAGTAGGTAAGGTAAATGAAAAAGCAAGATAACTTAAGTGTACTCTAGGCAGTGGTTAGCACAAAATAGTGCACTAATGGGGAAAAAGAAGAGTATAAAAATATGACATATAAAACAAATAGAAATGAAAAACACAGTCTGCTCTATCAGAGAATCATAATAAATATAGATTAATTATTGCAATTAAAAGGCAATGATTGGTAGGATGATTTTTAAATTAAGTATATTGATACATATTAGAGATACATAATGATCATTTTAATCATAGAGAATTTGTACCCATACATGACATATTTTGATTCCACTTTTCATCTAATCCCCTCCTATGGTTCATTCATCTTGTCCTTTTTTACAAGACATTGTTTCCATTTTATCTCCTTTTTACTGATTTGTTTTTCCTTTTCCTCTTCTCCATTCTAGTTACTCTTCCCTTTGAAATAATTTTTTTCACATTTCTTAGTATCTAGTGCACATTTTCATCCTTATTTACTCTTTGAGTTTCTCACACCAGAGAGACAATGTGACATTTATGCATGTGAGTCCAATTTATTTCACTTAAGAGAGTGGTCTCAAGTTGTGGCCATTTACCTATAAAGTGTCTCAAGCTCTTATCTTCCTTTACGAAGGACTAGTACTCCATTCTGTTGAAGGAGAAGGAGGAGGAGGAGGAGAAAGAGAAAAGAAGAAGAGGCTGCATCTTTTATCCTTCCCTTGGTTGGTGAGCATTTGAGTTATTATCAAGATTTAGCTATTATAAACTGTTCCACTATAAACATAGCTGTATATATCACTCTGGCACAATATTTTTAATTCTTCTAGGAAGATATCCAGAAAGGAAATAGCTAGGTCAAATGTGACCTCTAATCCTAGTCTTTTGAGGAATCTACATTCTGCTTTCCACAGTGGTTGCACCAGTCTACACTACCACCAACCAAAGAAAAGGGTTCCTTTTTCCCTACAGCCCCACCAACAGTTGTTATTGGCTGATTTCATGATGGTAGTCTTTCTTTCTTGAGTGAGATATCTCAGCTTTGTTTTAATTTGCATTTCTTGAATGAGCAATGCTATTGAACTTTTCTCACATATTTACTTGTATTTCTTCTTCTAAAAATATGTATTCATCTCAGATGCCCATTTTTGGATTGTATCTGTAAGTCTGGGGATTTTATTCCTTTTCAATCCCTTCTATGTTGTAGATGTAAGTCCTCTGTGTGGAAAGCGACTGACTAAAATAATTCCCATTCTGTAGGCTGTCTTTTCACTCTATTGATGATTTCTTTTGCTATGCAAAAGCATTTTAATCGAATGCAATCCATGCCGGGCGTGGTGGCTCACGCCTGTAATCCCAGCACTCGGGAGGCTGAGGCAGGAGGATTGGTGTGAGTTCGAGACCAGCCTGGGCTACAAAAGTGAGCTCAAGGCCAGCCTCAACTGCATAGCGAGACCCTGTCTCAAAAAGACAAAAAGAATGCAATCCACCTACTGATTATTATTATTATTATTATTATTACTATTATTATTATTATTATTGGTTATTAAATGGTCTCACTACAGAGCTCAGACTCATAGTGATCCTCCTGTTTTCAGTCTTCCCAGCGTTGGGATTATAGGTGAATGCCACTAGACCCAGACTCTAGCTGGCTCAACCAGCCCTGGCGGCAGGGCTGGTGTGATGTGGTACAGTCCACAGTCCCTGCGCTTGCCTAAACTTGCCTAAGCTTGTCTAGGCTTGCCTAAGCAGGTGCCTTAGCCCACTGAGCCATCTTGCCAGCCCTGTATGGTTTTTTCATGTGATCAGTATTCTGTTCATGAGATCTTTGCCTGCACCTGTGTCTTCAAGAGTTCTGCCTGTTCTCTCTTCCAAAAGATTTCATGTTTCTATTTTAATATTTAGAACTTTGATCCATTTTAGTTTTAGTTTAGTGTGTGGTAATAGACTTGAATCCAGCTTTGATCTCTGGGATGTGGAATGACACCTTTTCAAGCACCGTTTATTAAAGAGAGTATCTTTCTCCCAGTGATCATGTTAAGCTCCTTTGTCAAAATAAGGTAGATGACTGTGTTTGGAGTTATTTCTGAATCTTCTTTCCTGTCTCACTGATGCTCAGGTCTGTTTTCTTGTCAGTATCATGCTGCTTTATCATGGCAACTGTCATATAACTTCAAGTCAGGAATTGTGATGACCCCTCCATTGGCTTTGTTGTCCAGAATTGCTTTTGCTGTTCCAGATCTCTTCTGGTTCCAAATGAATTTTAGGAATGTTTTTTCTACTTCTATGAAGTACGCTAATAGTACTTTAATTGAGAGTACATTAAATTTATATGAAAATTTGGGGAGTATGGCTATTTTCACTATGTTGGTTCTTCCTATCCATTGGCAAGTTATATCTTTCCATTTTCTATTATTCTTTGATATTATTCAGAGTACTGTACTTTTCAACATATAGCTCTTTTGTTTCTTTTGTTAGATTGATTTCTAAGCACTTCACTGTTTGGATGCAATTGCAGTTGGTGCTGTTTCTCTAATTTCTCCCTCAATAAGTTTGTTGCTTGTGTACAGGAATGCTATTGAATTTTGAATATTGATTTTGTATTCTGCTACACTACTGAATTTGATTATTAAATCTAGAAGTCTTTTGGTGTAGCTCTTGGGGTCTTCTATGTTAAGTATCATGCCATCTACAAATAATGATATCTTAACTTCTTCCCTTCCTATCCTTTTTCCTTTTATTTCTCTCTTATGTAATATTGTAGCCAATGTTTCCAGAACTATGTTGAATCAGAGTAGTGTTAGTGGACATCCTAATCTTGTTTCTGGTTGTAAAGTGAAAGTTCTCAGGTTTTTATCATTTAGTGTGATAGCTATTGGTTTATCATAGATGGCTTTTATCAAGTTAAGATAAATACCATTTATTCCAATTTACTGTACGGACTTTATCATGAATCAGTGTTGGACTTTGTTAAACACCCTTTCCACACCTATTGAGATGATCACATGATTTTTTTTTCTTTGCTATGTTAAAATAATGTATGACATTTATTGATTTTCATGTGTTGAACCATCCCTGCATCCCTGGGATGAATCTTACTTGTTCATGGTGTATAATCTTGATGATTTGCTGTATTTTGTTTACCAGTCTTATTGAGTATCTTTGCACCTATGTTCTTTAAGTTTAGCCTGTAGTTTTTTGTGGTTGGGCCCTTTTCTGGTTTTGGCATAAAGGTTATGCTTGCTTCCAGGAATGATTTTGGAAATATTGCTTCCTCCTTTCAATTTCATTAAAGAGTTTCAACATTAGTGTCATTAAATCTTCTCTAAATTTCTTGTAGAATTGAGCAATGAGTCCATCTATGCTTGTTTTTTATTGACTGTCATTATGTTGTTTATGACTTTTATATCTTCTTGATTTAGTTTAGACAATTCATATGTGCCTAGGAATCTGTTCATTTCTTCTACATTTTTCATTTTATTGTGCAGATTATTGAAGTAAGTATTGATGAGCTTTTGGATTTCTCCATGGTTCATTGTGAATTCACCCTTTTTGTTTCTAATTGCCTAATTTGAGTCTTTATTTTCTCTTTTTGTTTAGTTTGGCTGGGGCTTTGCCAATTTATTTAGTCTTTCAACCAACCAACTCTGATTCATTGATTCTTTGTATTATTTTCTCAGTCTCAATGGTATTAATTTCTACTCTCATCTTTATAATTTCTTCTCTTGTGTGAACTTTGTGTTTGATTTGTTCTTTTTCTAGAACTTTGAGGTTCAAATTTAAGTTGTTTATTTGAGCCCATTCTGTTTTCCTAAAATGAGACTTAGTTGTAATAAATTTCCCTTATAGGACTGCTTTCATTGCATCCCAGTTCTACTATGTTGCATTCACATTATCATTTAATTATGGGTACTGTTCAATATTTTTTTGTACCAGGGGTTGAACTCAAGACCTTGTACTTGTCAGGCAAACTGCTGAGCTATACTCCCAGCCATTTATTATCTTTTTAAATTTCTTCTGTGACTCATTGGTTGGTCAGAAAGGCATTGTTTAATTTCCATGCGCTTGTGTAGGTTTGTGGTTTCTTTTGCCATTGATTTTCAGTTTCATTGCACTAGGCCAGATAATATGCATGGGATAATTTCAATTCCTCTGCATTTTCTTAAGCATAATCCATGGGCTAATGTGTGGTCTATTTTGGAGAATGTCTCATTTTCAGCTTAGAGGAATGTGTATTCTGATGCTCAGTGGAACACTCTGCAGACAACTACTGAGTCCATTTGTACTCAGGTTTATTTTAATCTGATATATATTTGTTGATATTTTGTCTAATTGATCTATGTAATTGTGAGAGTGGAGAATAAGGTTCCTCCACCATTCTAATTGTTTTAGGGTACATTTGATATTTCATGTCTATTAGTATTTGTTTTGTGTAACTAGGTGAAATGATTATATATATAGCTGTTGTCTGTTTTACTTTGACAACAACAAATATGTAATGACCTTCTTTGTTTTGATCAGTCTTGGCTTGAAGTTCATTTTTTTCTGCAAATAGAATAGCTATTTCTGCTTTTGTCGGGATACTGTTACATGGACTATGGTTTTCAATCCTTTGACTTTCAGTCTTTGAATTTATTTTTGAGTTAAATGTTTCTAGAATGGTTTTTTTTGGATCATGCTTCTTTTTGTTTATTTATTTATTTATTGGTCTTTTTGAGACAAACTTTCAGTATGCAGTTCAAGCTGGTCTTAAACTCACACTATAGGCCAGGATTGTAGGCATGAACCACCACCTGGAAGATCTTGCTTCTTGATCTTTTGGATGCCAGCATATTCTTTCTTTCTTTCTTTCTTTCTTTCTTTCTTTCTGATTGGTGAATTGAGACCATTTATATTGATAGTTACAACAGATATCTTTCTCATATTATTTTCCTGTTGTTGATCTTCTGTTTTTACCCTATGTTTCATTTCTTACCTTGCCTAGTGGCTTCTTTCTATTGGTGTTCTTATAATTGTGGTCTTCATTATCTTTTTCTAGTGTATCATCCAGTGCAATATGAAGACCTGGTTTGATGGTTATGAATTTCTTCACTTGTTCTTTGTCATGGAAATATTTTATTTCAGCACTGATTTTGAAAGATAGTTTTGCAGAATATAGCAATCTGTATTGGAAGTTGTTTTATTTTAGCACTTGAAACATCTTACCCAAAGATCTTCCAATTTGAGAGCTTATGTTAAGAAATCTATTATGATTATGATGTGCTTTCCTTTATTGGTAATTTGTTTATTTTTTCTAACAGTTTCTAATATTCTATTCTTGTGCTGAATTTCTAGAATCTTGATTATTATATGCCCTTATGTAGATTTCATTTGATCATGGCTGTTTGGGGGTTCTCTATGCTCCCTTTATATGTATATCAAATTCTTTATACATGTTTGGGAAGTTTTCCCCACTACATCTGTGAAGAAGCTTTGCATGTCACTTGCACTGTCTCTAGTATTCTCACTGGCTCCAATCGATATTATACTATTCTTTGTTTTGTCTTGTACCTGATCAATTAATTTTTCATGATCACTTTTTACTTTTTAAGATAGCTTTCTTTTCATGGTCACTAGCACCAATTCTCTATGTTAGATCTGAAATTCTATCCTCACTTTCATTCAGTGTGTTGCATACACTATCAGTGGAGATTAAAATCTTTCAGATTTTTGTATGGATCAGTTTCATGGATTTCATTTCCTTCCCATGTTGGGCATACATGGTTTCCAACATTTCCTTAAGTTCTTCTTTGTTTTTCAAACTGTTTGCTCCATTGTCTTTCATTCTAATCATCATTTTCTTTTTGCCTGAGATATTTTTTCCTATAGCCTCTTTCATTTGTTTTTTTTTTTTTTTTCACTTCTGTTGCTATCATTTCAGAAAGTTCTAGCTCTTGGCCTCCAGCATCCTCTATCTCACTGTGCTTTGGACTTATTCTTAGTGATCTGGGGACTCTGAGATTGCATTCTGATTCTGCATCTCGCCATTTTCTCTTTTTTTAAATTTTATTTTCTGTGTGGCCAGTTTCTTGTGATAGATATCTTTATCACTAGTATTAAGGCTTCCCTGGGAAATGTCTGTTTGTCAAGAATGTCTTCTAGATATAAGTGGTTCTTGGTCTTCGTGTCTATTCCTAGAACCTCCTATCCAATTTATCATGGATGAGAGATTGCTACCTATTTTTCTTAGCACCCAGTCCTTTGGTATTGGACTATGGTGATGGTTATGGTCCAATATAATCCTAGTGTAGTTGTATAGGGAGTAAAACTGACTATAATATGTATAACATCCTGGTGAACTAATACAGCTAGCAAAAACAATAGCATAAAGCACAGCTTAACTAGTGACAAACTGTGGTAGCTATTAACCTGATGCCTTTAACCACAAAAGCAGATTCTACAGTTATATAACAAAATTCAACATATTCAACCAGGAATTTATATGCAATGATTTTTCCCTTTGGCAGAGTGATTTTAACCTGTTACACGGAAGAGGTTATTTAAGTGGGATAGGGAACAAGATAGAGAGATGAATGAGGTCAGATGTAGATATGAGGCTAGAGGGCAAATGATGACCACCTTAGTTTTTGGAAATTGGCAGACACAAGAGAGAAAGATTGAAAGAGAAAGTGAAGGAGTATTGCAGTGAACCAGAAAAAGAAGTAACAATGTTCACTCACATGAAAATAGAAAATCAAATGAGACAGTTAAGGAGAGAAAGATGAGTAGAACACAAAAAGAAAGGTAAGAAACAGGAAAAGTGAAAGAAAAAAAAAAAAAAAAAAAAAA
>PVJA010044174.1:0-16313 GCA_004027025.1 Myocastor coypus | reverse complement strand
AAGTGTGGCAAGCTGCAGTCAAGCTGCTGATAAGGTTAAGAAATTCTTGGAAATCAGGCTGCTCATCACTATTGATGAGCATCCTCATCATGCAGTCAAGGACACCAAGGTCCCTCTGGATTTTTGTAAAAGTACCCAGTTCTCTATTAATGAATGGTGGGAACTGTGTCATGGAAAACGTGGTGCTGTCCCCATCCTTTCCAGCATACTTCTGGAAAACAGCAATCAATGTCTCCATGCACTGCTCAGTCTCTATAAGCCTGGACATTTTTGCTGAGAGCAGGTCGGAGTGGACTCTCCTGTGAGCCAACAGGCCCAGCCATGCTTGCCCTCTGGCTCTGCCTGCCGCAGCCTCTCTCCTAGCTTTAGAATCATATCCAACTGTTAGGCCTTTTTATCCAAGCATTGTACAATATGGATCTCACATATAGCCAAAATCCAATTTATCATTTCCTTACTTCTCATGCACTTTCATGCAGACCCTACCTTGCCTTATACTCAAGCACATGAAAAGCCGTTGCAAAGGCAATGTGGCCCTAACATAAATATCCAAGAAATCTAAAAATGTATGTAAATATATAGCTTTAATATGTTATAAAGGTGGTATACCAAGGTCTGATCAGACCCACAGATATCCATAGGGGGATGACAGAGAATAAAGACCAAGAGACAAACTTCAAGGCAGTAAGGGGTCCAGAAAGAGCTGGTCTGTAGTGGACTGGCTCAGGAATCTCTTGGGGGACCAGCAAGATAGCTCAGCAGCAAGCTTAGGCAGGCACAGGGGACTGTAGCTTGATGCCTGGTACCACATGGTGTACCAGCCCCATCCTTAGGGCAGGCTGAGTAGGCCAAAACCATTAAAAAAAAAAAAACAGACTCTTAGGTTGGCTCACTTTTATTGGCTATCAAGAATGGGAGGGGGCTATAGCTCAGTGGCACAGCGGCTTCCTGGCAAAACTCAAGGTCCTGTATTCCATTTCCTGTAACCCTCAAAAAAGATCAGGGAGAGGGGTAGCACATGCTTCATGGAACAGTAACAACAGAAAATGAGTAGATAAGGATTAAATTAAAGAGGAACCAAGTTTTCTGTAAACTCAAATGTCTGTATTCTGACAGCTGTACTCAGCAAATGCTATCTTGCCTCAGAAGTGCTGGGTTATTAGCATTTCACCCATAGCCGGGGGGATGAGGCCTTCTATATACTGCAGCGCTGTTCCTGAAGCAAGGTCATACAGCCTGTGGGACTGCGGAGGCTTAAGTCATATAGTAGGGGGAGGGTATAATCTATTGTATAATATTGGGTAATCTAGTCCCCAACAGTGATCTGAGTAGTTACTGCTGGGACTAGTCAGAAATTTGATGAAACAACTTGGGCCTTTAATTCCTATCTTTTACCTTCATGGATTCAAGATAGGTTAAAGATTCAAGTGTAGGGGCTGGGAGGATAGCTCAGAAGCATAAGCACCTTGGAGGCTGAGACAGGAGAAGCACTGCAAGTTTGAAGTCAGCCTGTGGCTACAAAAGTGAGCGCAAGGCCAACCTGCACTGTGGAATGAGACCATGTCTCGAAAAAGAAAAAAAAAAAGATTTGAAGTGTAAAAACAACCTCAAACCTTAAAAAGCTAGTCACAAATACACCTAAAAATATCAAATATTCAGGTGTGTTTTAAACAAAAGTCAGTGGATATAATCTTTACCATCGCCCCTGTTATGGTTTATATCTAGATGCCCCCACCCCCAAAAGCTTCAGGAACTCCTAGACGGAGCTGTTAGGACTGGATCATGAGTGTGATACTAGGTTAGTCCACTGACAGGCTAGATGCAACACTGGGATGTGAAGCCAGGTGCAGAGATGGAGCTGTGGGTGTGGCCTGGAAGGGTGTGGTCCTTCCTCTGTTGATTCTTCCCTGTTTCCTGCCTGCTCTGCCAGCCAGCCAGCTGACTGTGACTGACTGAAACCTCTACAAACTGTGAGCCAAAATAAGCCTCCTTTAGCTTGTGGCTATTGAGTATATCGTCCAGCAACAAGAAAGTGATTAAGGCAGCACCCAACTTGCTCAACCTACATTCTAAGGAGTGTCACACCTTCCACACACCTACACCAGAAACCTAAATGTCATTCATCCTTACCGCTCTCTCTCACGCCTAACCCAGGAGACTACCAAGTGCTACTGACTGGGACTCCGCATTTGTCTAGCAACATAAGCCCTGCGTTCTTGTCACTCCTTCCACCTTCATATTGCCTGTTGCTACCATCATCTCTCATCTCTTCAGATAGCCTGCTGACCAGTCCCCTTCCCTCAGGACTGCCTTCTTCCCTACAGCTCTTAGAGGGCTTTTCCTACTAGACATATTGGAGGGAAGGGAAGGAGGGAGGAAAAAAAGAGGGGAAGGAAAGGGAAGATAGGGAGGGAGGGAAGGAGGAAAAAAAATTTCAGCGGCTTCCATTGCCTCCCAGGTGATCCCCAAACTCATGTGCAAGGCCCTCGGGGACCTAGAACCTAATTTTTCCCTGAGATGCGTTTGCTGCCTGTGGCCCTTCCAGAGAAGACCCTGGTAAGCACGATGCTGCCAAGCAAGTTGTCACTCCCTCCTTGCCTTGTGAAGCAGCATCAGGGGCCCTGTTACATGAGGACCCTGCAAATCCTTCCCAGCAAATCTTCCCCAGCCTACCTGCTCCCTGCCTGACTGACCTGCATCCATGGATGACTCACTATGCACAGTACCTCAGGCCCACAAAAAATAATTTTTATTTTAAAGCTGGAAAAAAATAACTACAATAGTAATGAATACATAATGGTGAATCTAGCCTGAATTACATTCCTTTTTTTTTAAGAATTTTTATTATTTTTTTTTCTTGTTTCAGAACTTTTGTATGTTTATTTATTTTTATGGCTGGCTCAGCCTGCCCTGAGGGCAGGGCTGGTGCAGCATGTGGTGCCGGGAATTGAACCATGGTCCCTGCAGCCGCCTAAGCTTTCCTAAGCAGGTGCTTTAGAACACTGAGCCATCCTGCCATGCCCCTACATTCCTTTTTATATTAAACCAGTCATCAAATATATGACTATATAATTTTAAACAGTATATAAAAAATAAGTATGTTTTTACCATTTTTTAGTGGAAGAAGGGATTCATGAAAGCAAAGGTGCCTGGGGCCCACAAAGATTATAATGTGGTCTTACTGCATTTCTTGGATAAAATATTTACACTCTAATCTTTGCCTAGGGCTCTGCTTTCTAGAAGACCACAGTTTTCATTTTTATAAATAGTATTTCACTGTTGCAAGGTGACTGCTGAATAACAAAAATCATATCTGTATTCCAGGAATGCATGTGTCCCTGGTTGTTTTTTTGTTTTGCTTTGTTTTGTGACAGGATCTCACTGTGTTATTCAAGCTGATCTTGTACTTTATGTAGTCCAGGCTGGCTTCGAACTCAAAATGATCCTCCTGCCTCGGCTTCTCAGTTTCTGGTATTACAGTCATGTGCCACCATGCCAGGCCTGTCCCTAATTTTCAGAGAAGCACAAAGCTTTATCATAAATCACTGTTAAACTTCTACGTCAGTCTCATGGCCAGAATGTCATCACCTAACTGCAGGAGAGAGACGCTGACAGACCCGTTCATGAGCTTCCCAGCCTCTGGAGTAGAGGGAGTGTTGAGTGCTAGGCACCCAGGGCATGGCGACTTCTTTGCTAGGACCCTATTCTGCCATTCTAGATGGATCTTTTTTTAAAAAATTTTTTATTTTATTTATTTATTTTTCTTGTTTCAGAACCTTTATTTGTTTATTCACTCATTTTTGTGGCCGGCTCAGCCCACCCCGAGGGCAGGGCTGGTGCAGCATGTGGTGCCGGGGATCTAACCGCAGTCCCTGAAGCCGCCCAAGCTTTCCCAAGCAGGTGCTTTAGACCACTGAGCCATCCCACCGGGCCCCATCTAGATGGATCTTTGATCACCTCCGACCCATATGCGGTGCCCAAGTAATAACCCACAGCCAGTGGGGCGGTCTCTCTCTGTGCCGTGCCCTTTATCAGATCCACAGCTTTGCTGAAGTTCTTTCTACCATGTGCCCCTCCCTACCCACCTCTCCTCCTATAGAAGTTCTTTGCCTTTCCCTACCTCTCCCCCAGTGAGGTGTATACCCTCATCATAATACCCCAGACATAGCTGCAGCAAGGATGGCCAAGGTCTGGTAGCTACCTTTTCACAGATCCTTCTAGGTGTCAACAGTACCAGTACTATGTGTGGTTAGGTCTTAGTGAAAGCATGGTCTGCCCACATTGTCCCTTTCTCCTGTTTTCAGGTTCAGACAAGAGTCAGGGCATGCTGACCTTGTCCATCAGTCCCAATCGGCGATATCTCGCTATCTCTGAAGTCGTGCAGGAGAAACCCACCATCACCATTTATGAACTGTCATGCATCCCTTGCCGGAAACGCAAAGTTCTTAGTAATTTTGACTTCTCAGTGCAGAGATTTACCAGCATGGCTTTTTCTCCAGACTCCAAATACCTGTTGACTCAGACATCACCTCCAGAGTCAAACCTTGTCTACTGGCTCTGGGAAAAGCAAAAAGTAATGGCCATTGTTAGAGCTGACACTCAGAACAATCCTATCTACCAGGTAACTCAGAATAATACTGTCCCAATTATAATATGTTAACAGCTGTCTCTTACAGAAGGTTTCCTTGGTATCAATAAGCATTTCCAGTGCTCATTTCTTACATGCATTTAAAAAATTGAGTCTCACAACAACCTGTAAGGAAAACATGGTTATCATCCCCATTTTACAAATAAGGGATCTGAGGTGCCAAGATGAGATTAAGTCACTCCTCTCCAAGATGACAGAGGTGGTGTATGGCAGAGCCCCAAGTTCTTGGATTCCAGCTCTTCTGACTCAGAACTACTCTGTGATTGTAGGTTAGGCCCAGAGCCATATTGGCAAACTCTGCTCTCCCTCTCTCCTTGGTTCTGGCCTCCTCCCATTAACGTTCCTGGCAGCAGGAAGATATGGGAAATCTTTAGGAAGCTGTTGATAGAGGTGAGCTATGTAGGAATCAGAACTTTCTATGGTGGTTTGAAAGCAAAATAAGGAAGACCCATTTAGGTAGCTCGTTCCCTATGTAGGCAGGAAGTCACAAGACTGTCTTGGCACAGTCACCCCATCTGGCATCTTATGGTCATTTTTTACAAGTATAAGAATTTAGTTTTCTGGGCATGGTTGTTCACCCCTGTAATACTAGCATCAGGAAGGCTAAAGCAACGTGCACATTCAGGGCCAGCCTGGGCTACATAATGAGTTCAAGGCCAACCTAAGCTGTACAGCAAGATCCTATTGCAAAAAAAAAAAAAAAAAATTTTTTTTGGTTTTTCTTCTTATTCAAAGATACTAGCTAATCGGTGCCTCAGGCATAGACTAAATTATTCATCTCATACAAGGTTGATGTGTCATCGAACACATTGTAAACACACAACACTCATTTCATTTGTTGGGGGTATTCTGTTCCTGATAGAGAAAATTACTAATCAGGAGGTTGCTTGATGATCACACACCAAAGGCAGGAAGACCCTGGAGGGTTACTTCACATCAGCCATAATGCATCCTGATAAAATCTCCTAATTCAGAGCAGAGAGGGAGTGCTTGAGTAGTCCCTTGAGTAGATTCAGTGAACATGCATTGGATGCCTGATATGAAGCCAGCATGCAGGGCACAAAGATAAGGAAGCCATACCCCAAAGGTGCCCCCACTAAGGAGAAGTTGGTGGGAACTATCTAGCATTTTCTTCCCTTTAGTTTCTTCTCCCTGAACAGGGCTGTAGATGCCTGCCCAAACCTCATTTCAGTTTCCTCTGAGCTCCATTCTTTTCTGTTAGCACAGAGTTCACCTGCTGTCAAAACCTGCTGCTAGGGGCTGGGGAGATAGCTCTGTGGCACAAGTGCCTGCCTGGCAAGTGCAAAGTCATGAGTTTGAACCGCAGTCCCACAAAATAGACCAAGTTCTTTTTTTTTTTTTTTTGTGGAACTGAGCCATCTTATTCTATTGAGCCATCTCCCCAACCCTCAGTCCCACTAAATAAATAAATAAGGAAGGAAGGAAAGAAAGAAAGAAAGAACCCTGCTCCTTCTGCCTTTTTACCTCAGAGATTTCCTAGTTTGACTCATAAGCCTTGCACATATAATAGATATAGGTGCATGCCCTTATTAGATGTGGTATAAAATTCTATGATTTAGTGATACATAAAGGAATGACTATTAATGAAATGAGTGTTAATTAGTAAAGTTAGGAATATTTTGTCAAGATTCTTTTTATAAATCTTTGTACTTTATTCTCTCACTTACTACAGGTGAGCATCAATCCCCAAGATAACACTCAGGTTTGTGTCACTGGAAATGGGATGTTTAAGCTTCTCCGCTTTGCTGAGGGCACCCTAAAGCAAACCAATTTTCAGAGAGGAGAACCCCAAAACTACCTAGCCCATGCCTGGTTGTCTGAAGACAAGATTATCGTTGGCACAGACACGGGCAAGCTGTTTCTCTTTGAATCTGGAGATCAGCGCTGGGAGACCAACATAATGGTCAAGGAGCCCACGAGTGGCTCCAAGAGCCTGGACATCATCGAGGAGTCAGAGAGGTAAAAGACACTGGGCCTGTGCCCCTCTCTCACTGTACACAAGCAGCCTTCTTCAAAAGCCCTGTGCAACCACTGAAAAGCCCACCTCTAAAACTCCTCTACCTTATGTCCACTGAGCGTGGTGGTGCACAACTGTGATCCTACCACTGGGAAGGCTGAGGCAGGAGGATTACTTCAAGTTTGAGGCCAGCCAAGGCTACATGGACTTTTAAGGCCAGCCTGAACTACATGGAGAGACCCTATCTCTAAAAAATCCTCTGCATTAAAAGCAACTTCATCCTTTTTCCCCTCTTTCTTTTAGTGTTCATCTGTATTCAAGCAGAAATTTGAGTTATAACACAGATACAGTTATTTTTATTTTTATAATTCCAATTTCATACACATTTTAGTAAGGCTAGTCTTCAGAATTACAGTTTTTTCCTGAAATAATTTTAAGTGGGTAGCTGTCTAATTTACTTCACTGATTAGATAAATGTCCACTGACAAAGGCATCTCATAAGGTCTTGAGGACCCTATAGTTCATTCAGTAGGAGGCAAAATATCAGCAAAGAGGCACGAGGAAAATTTTCAGTAAATCTGACAGAAGGGTGTGAGGTGAAGGGGGAGACTCGGAAGGAATGGTCCGTCTTCCCATTATAGTAACCTGTGACAGTCACATGTCCCACACACTGGAACATGCCGTTAAGTCTGCCCAGCACTGCTCTGAGGACTCGCTTCCCATTTTGGTCTTTCCCTATATAGGACATGTGTTTAAAACACCCATTTTCTAGATTAAGAAACTGAGACTCAAAAAGGTTAAGGAACTCTCCCAAAATCACAGCACTATTAAGTAACAGGATCAGGATTTAAAACCAGATCTCTCCTTGCCCACACTCTCAACCACATGGCATTGCATGGATTGTTCCTTAGTAACTTCTGTCCACCTGTTCCCCCCACCCCCGACCCCCATGCCAATGACCTCTCTTTTTTGGTCATGACTCCTTAAGAGCTTTGTAAGAAGTCCCTATGCTGTGACAGTGAACATACAGCACACATGCCACTGCGGGCTGTTCGTATCACTGAACACTCCAGAAGATTTGTGTTCACTGTCTATGCTCGCCTGTCTCCTGTTTGCTGTGTGCGTAGTCATGGGGTGGGGCCAGCACTCCCAGCACAAAGCCCAGGCTTCTTGGCTCACCCCGTACATCACACAGCTCTCAGCTTCCCTGCCTCATGTGCCCCGTCTACCTCCTGTTCATGGGCTTGGCCATGGCAGCAATTTTGTCTCCCCAGCCACTGCACAGGCCAGCCACTGCACACCTGATGTGTTCCTGTCTCTGGGTCACTCAGCCCTGCTTACCTCAGATGAGCGTACCTGCTGTCCGTCCTCAGAACACTATTGTCATCTGCCAAGTGGCTCCTCACCTCCAGTTCAGCTGCCCCTAACAGTCCTTAGCTCCACACTCCCTAGACTATAGGCTTCTGATGACAAGATGTACATCAGCCTTATTTGCCATTGTTCTATGGTGCCATGAACACAACTCCAAATAAGCATTTATAAACAAATGCAAGATTTATTTTGTGAATTAGTAAATGAGTAAACATGGAGATCTGGATTTAAATCTCAGTTCTGCCACTCACCAGTTGTGAATCTAAGTGGTAATCATCATCATCACTGTTACGTTGCCCACACAGGGTTGCAAGCTATCAGCTAACTGGAAAGCCTACCATTGCTCTCTTGGGGGTGGCATTCCCAGGCCAGAGGCTCTTGGTGGGACAGAGGATCTGTGGGTGATGTCTCTGCCACCTGAGGACAGCCCTCTATTTTTTCCCAAGCAGAATTAATCTCCTTGGGGTTGGGCATTCCAGCTCTCCCAGAAGCTGAGGCAGAAGGATTAAAAGTTCTAGCCTCAACTAGCCTGAACAACTTCATGGGAGTACAGCTCAGAGGTCACTTTCCCCTAGGCTCAGTCCGACTACTGGGGGAAAAACGAGTCCATCTCTTTGGGATTGTCTCTGAAGATGTTATGTGCTGTCTTCTTTCCCCAGCCTGGTCGAATTTCCACCAGTCAGTTCTCCACTTCCATCCTTTGAGCAGACGGTGACATCAACTAGCCAAACAGACCATTTGGCCATGCCCCGAGTCTTTGCCATTTCTGCCTACTCCAAAGGATTTGCCTGTTCTGCTGGGCCAGGAAGAGTTCTGTTGTTTGAGAAGATAGAAGACAAAGACGTTTACCGTGAGAGCAGGGAAATCCAGGTAGTAGGAAGTGGGGAGGAAGAGGCAAGACCACAATCCTGCCGGCACTTGATCTCTGGAACCGGAGCCCTCAGCAGGCACTTGGCAAGGAACAGTGAACAGTCAGGCTGGGCGGAAACACTGACTTGACACATGAACCTGAGGGAGGTTTTAGGATAAATTGGACAGATTTGGGGTCGAGAAGTAGGAAGATTTGGATTAGAATCTTGAAAGAGAATTTTGGCCAAATACACTTCCTCACTGAACCTAGTATTCTGATAATAATCATATTACTAAGTACCTATTGATATTTAATGCTGAGTGCACTACTTGGCACACTGTAACCTTTTTAGTACTTGTAGAATAAATAATACTAAATATTGGGGAGAGAAAAAGGGTGAGAGAGTGAGTTACAAAGGATTGGGAAACAATTTGGACCCCCTTTTGGTGCTTGGTGATAATCTTTGATGAAAGGTCTGAGAGGAATGACAATTTTAGATGGAGAACTTGGAGCTCTGGACAGAGGGAGCTACTTTGGCAGAAGCCCCACAGAGCCTGAGGGCAGGTAGTGTGGTTCGGAGATATCTGTTCCCCAGTGGAAAGAGATTACAGATCCTGGAAGGGAATGAGGGAATTAGAACAAATCAAAGACCTCAAACACCGCCCCCCAAGAGGTATGTGCGTGAGTCGGCCTGCACTCTGCAAAGATTTGAGTGAGAAGTTATGCTTAAGAAAAATAATCTGCCCATGACACATGATGGGTGACTCCAAAGGCCTTGGACTCGAAGCAGTTAAAACCTGATGGACCACAGCTGAGCCTGCCACTTACTGGCTGAGAGGCTTGCAGCGAGTCCCTGGAGTACCAGACCTGTGCTTCCTCATTGAGAAATAACTCATCCCTTGTGGTTATCAAAAGGACAGAATGATGGCCTATGGGAATTCTCCTGTGCAGTGCTTGGGCCTCCATGCTCCAAGAGTGGGAGTAGTTGCTTTGCTCTGATCGGCAGTCAGTGAAGAGGTATTTTCTTCATTGCAGCCAAAAGGAAGAATGAGGTACAGATCAGAGGTGTAGGAAGAAAGGGGGTGCTCCAGGAAGACAGTCAGAGATGGGGCCTCCGGGAAGACAAGAGAATGTGAAGTGGATTCCTGGGAGAAGGGGACAGGAGTAAAGCAAGGAGAACGGGGATAAGAGAAGGCAGTGGCAGCGCAAGTTTACTTGTATCATTAAGTGATCTACTCTTCTACTTGTTTACTAACTAACAAGTATTTACTACATGCTGACTGTGGAAGGGGCTTGCAGTATAGCAGGGAAGCCAATACACAGAAGAGCCTTCCATTAGAACTCCATCAGTGAGCAGAAACAGAATATGAACGGGGTTTCAGGTGAGGATCAACAGAGTGAAGAAAATAAAGCCAGAAAGAGGAGAGGAAGGAAGAGGGGTCTGTGGCAGAGTGGCTGGAGGAGACCTCTGAGGAAGGTGTGACTCTGACTTTGGACAGAGACCAAGACAAATGAAACAGTTGGAAACACAGACGTGGACTTTGCAGGGGAATTCTGTCCATGCATGCAAACACACACACACGCACGCACACACACACACATATACATTGAGGTCTTATTTCTACTATTTTAAGTATTTAGTATAATTATATTTACTCCCATCATTTTCATTTAGACTTCCATATTAGCCAAAACCACTGAAAAATAAAATACATTGGGAGAATTAAAAAAAGAAGTAAGGACAAGATTTGGCATTTCCTAATTTAGAAATAGGATGGAAGTTCAGCAGAGGAGTTGTGAGTATTCACTCATCCAACAAACATCTACTGTGTACCTGCCATGGGGCAGACTCCATCCTTGGCTGAAATATATGAGTCAGAAACAACTCCTTCTCCCCAGGACCTCACTGTGCCCACAGAAGACAGACAAGGCAACATCCTTTCCTTTGTCAAGCACCTACTACAAGCCATGCACCCCTCTAAACACAGATAGAGCACTTAGATGAAACGGGCAAGTTCCTTGGTCCCAGAGCTCCCATTGGACTTGTGCAGTACAGTAAATACAGGCAGGAACTCCACTGGTCATGGGTGCCTTTAGGGAATACCAGTGTCCCCAGCCTGAGGGAGCTCAGCAAAAGCTTCCTGGAGCCTTGCTGTGGTGGCTGCATAGGGCGTGTTTGCTACACGAAGAATGAAGCTGTACAGAAAGAAAGACAAGACTCCAAGCAGAGGGAGCCAAGTACATGAGCCCAGTATCCTAGACCCCAGGAGGAAGAGGCCCCAAGTTCTAGAAAAGTAAAGAAAATAGGGGCTGAGCATGAGCCTGTCGCTTAGGTGATGTGAAGATTTCTGGTCTTCCTAAGGACAGTTGTGGTGCATGGTGCAGTGAAAGCCAAACTGTAAGTACTTAGACCCCAAACACACAGTAGGGAAACAGAAAAAGGTGTGCAAACCAGCTTTTCAAGGATTGCAGTTGTTAACAAGATAAGTAGCAGGGAAAAGAAATTGATGTCACTATGTCTACCTAAGAAGTTTAGACTCTCTCAAAGATTAATGGCAGGAAGATGCTGTGTGACTCCTCTTTGCTCTGCCCTGCCACCCACCCTACATGTGGAAGGGTTGCCACATCCTTCTGCAGCCGTCAAGTGACACAGGTATGCCAGCTCCCAGCAGGTGGGCCAGAGTAGGATTTACCCAGATGTGTATTTTAATGGGAAGCGCAAATTGAGATCCATGGATAGATAATATCCGCACATGCTGCTGTCTTATTACTTGGATGTTAGTACCTCACTGTGAAAGCTTGGTGGTATTGAAAACCCCCAAAACAGACACACTGAGGCCTTCCCTCCTCCTCCTGAGGAGCTGGGAAGCAATTCTAGTCTGGGAGTCTGAGAACTAAAACTGTAAAAATTCTCAAAGCTCGAGGACCATGTGAGGCCATTACTGATAGCTCTTTTGTGTCATGGGCAGATTCCTTTGGACCCGCAGAGCAATGACCCAAGTCAGTCTGACAAACAGGATGTTCTGTGCATGTGCTTTAGCCCCTCAGAGGAGACCCTGGTTGCCAGTACGAGTAAGAACCAACTCTACACCATCACCATGTCCGTGACAGAGATCAGCAAGGTAAGTCTGCCCCAGCAGCACATCCTTACAGACCAGGCATGTGTGCCTGGCAAGGACCTGGTCACCATGTGGTCAAGTTTCCCATCCATAGGTTGGACATGAGTTCATTTACGCCTGTCTACTCTGTGACCCAGCAAAAGAAGCTCTAGGGCTGAAGAGACAGCTCAGTGGTTTAAGTGCCTGCCTGGCAACCTTGAGGTCCCAAGTTCAATCCAGGTACTGCCAAAAAAATAAAGAAGCTCTAGTCTATGTAGAAGCAACACTTCGATGTTGTCAAATCAAAAACCTATATATCCATTTACAAGTGATTACTTTTCAAGAAATTAGAGGTAGTACCTCATCAATACAAATGTATGTTTAGGTTTTTTGTTTTATTTTAGAATAATGAAAGAAACTGGTATAAACACATTACATACACCCCTTCCAAAAAAAAGCATTATGAAAGGTTAAAAGGGGCCCGGCAGGATGGCCCAGTGGTCTAAAGCGCCTGCTTAGGAAAGCTTGGGTGGCTGCAGGGACCACGGTTCGATCCCCGGCACCACACGCTGCGCCAGCCCTGCCCTCAGGGCGGGCTGAGCCGGCCATAAAAATAAATAAATAAATAAACAAACAAACGAAGTTCTGAAACAAGAAAAAATAAAATAAAATAAAATAATTTTTTAAAAGAAAGGTTAAAAGCATTGTAATTACTGTAGAAAAGTTTCACTTTATCAATAATATAATTTTTTTTGACATAGGGTCTCATTGTATAATTCAGGCTGACCTTGAGTTCACTCTGTAGCCCAGGCTGGCGTTGAACTCATGGTGATCCCCCTCTATCAGCCGCCTGGGTCCTGAGCCACCATGTCTAGCTAATAAGATAGTTTTAAATCTGTGTGCACCTAATAGCATGAATTTAAAATATGTAAAGCAAAATCTGACAAGCAAAACAGGCCATATATAATCATCATAGATTTTAGCATAGTATTCTTAGTAATGTCTTTAGTACAACATTTTGGTTTTATGAATTGTAATCAAAACATAAACTGAACATTTAATTTTTCAAAAAAGTTTCACAGTACATGGCACTCTGTCACTAATCTTCCGTAAAATACTCCCCCTTACCTCAAGTATACTGGCTCCATTTTTCTTACCACTTTCTATTTATTTTTATTTTTTCTTGTTTCAGAACTTTTGTTTGTTTATTCACTCATTTTTATGGCCGGCTCAGCCCGCCCCGAGGGCAGGGCTGGCACAGCATGTGGTGCTGGGGATCAAACCGCGGTCCCTGAAGCTGCCCAAGCTTTCCCAAGAAGGCGCTTTAGATCACTGAACCATCCCACCGGGCCCTTTCTTACCACTTTCTGAAGAAGTTCCGGGAGTCTTTTTTTTGTGTGTGTCTTTAATTACACTGTCATTCTTTCCTCAATGTCCTGAATTGATTCAAAACATTTACCTTTTATGTCATTTTTTCTTAATTTATGTATTTGGTACAGAGTATCACTATGTAGCTCAGACTCTTAGTGATCCTCCTGTTTTAGCCTGCCCAGCACTGGGATTACAGGCGTACACTACCATGCACTGTCTCAATGACCAGCTCAGTGTGCCTCAGGGGCGGGACCTGTGTGGCACATGGTGCCCAGGATCTAACCCAGTCCCTGCACTTGCCTAAGCAGGTGCTTAGTCTGCTGAGCTATCTTGCTGGCTGTTTTTTGCAGGACCGGGGTTCAAACTCATGACCTTGTGCTTGGCAGACAGGCACTTGTGCCACGGAGCTATATTCCCCGCCCATTGCTGGCTCTTTTTATTGTCATTTTGACTTTGAAGAAGAACCAGAAGTTACCCAGTGCCAAATCTGTTGAATAAGGTAGGTAAGGACCACCATCATTTTTTAAGTTTGCTTTGTGTGGTGTTGGTCCATGTACATATCACTTCTTCTTCTCTTTTTATCCCCTTTCTTTCCTCCACTTCTCATCCTGAGAAGGATATATCTTGCTACTTGCTATTATGTATGTGCCACTTTGCTCTTTATTTATAATTTGGATTTCTTATATAAAAGAAACCATGTGATATTTAAGCTTTTCCATCTCTTTCTTTTTCTTTTTAGTTTTATTTATTTATTTTTTTCCTGTTTCAGAACCTTTGTCTATTCACTCATTTTTATGGCTGGCTCAGCCCGCCCCGAGGGTAGGGCTGGCGCAGCATGTGGTGCTGGGGATCGAACCGCGGTCCCTGAAGCCGCCCAAGCCTTCCCATGCAGGCGCTTTAGACCATTGAGCCATCCCGCCGGGCCGAAGCCTTTCCATCTCTTTCACTTAATGAGCCTGTCTTTCCATTGAGTGATATTCAGCAGTTGCACTCATATTTTTGTTACAGCTTATAAAGACATTAACTGAAGAAGACTTCCTAAACTGCTTCAGAAAGTAGCAACAACTACAGGATAAATATAATTGAATCAAGGAGCAGTGTTTTATAGGGGTTAATGGCAATGTATCATTATAATAAATTTTGTAAAATTTAGACATACCTCACAATTTATTGTATAGTTCCTCTATTTGAAGTGTAGATCAGTGTGATTTTTAGTATATTCAGAATTCAACAATCATTACCAGCATTAATGTAGAACATATTCAAACAAAAACCCCACACTGCAGTTATCTCTTCATCTTCCTGCCCCCAGTCCCAACCCTGAGCAATCACTAATCTATTTCATATCTCTTATAGATTTGCTTATTCTCAATATTATGTAAATTCAATCATACAATATGTGAACTTTTAAAGATGATGTCTTTAACTTACCATAATATTTTCCAGGTTTATGGAAGCTGTAGTGTGCCTCATTGATTTTTATGGTCAAATGTCACATTTTGGTTACCTATGCCGTTGATTTTAGATGTTCAGCTTCTGTGCCCTTTGGCTATACTAAATACTGCTGCCATGAACTTTCCTATACTAGTGGATGTGTATTTTCATTTCTTTTCCTAGTACAGTTGCTAGATCACATGGTAAATTTAAGATTAGCCATTTGAAGAACTGCCATTCTAAAGAAACTAACCATTCTATATCCCCCATAAACAGTGTTTGATGGTTCTTATTTCTCGGTCCTTGACACTAGTTGTTATTATCTGATTTGTGTGTTATAGCCATTCCAGCTGTGGAGTAGTAACTCATCATGGTTTGGATTTGGATTTCCCTGGTAACTGTGATATTGAGTATCTTTTTATATACATTTAAGCATGTGTATATCTTGGAGAAAGTCTATTCAGATCTTTTGCCCATTTTAAAAATTGTGTTATCTTCTTGTTATTGAATTTTAAGATATTTTCATGTACCGTAGATACAATTTCTCCCATTCTGTGAGGTTTTTTTTTTTTTTTTTTTTTTTTTTTTTTTTTTTTTTTTTTTTTTTTTTTTTTTTTACTTTCTTGCTAATATCCTTTGATTCATGAAAGCTTTAAATTTTCATGATATGAATTTTCCTGTTTCTGTTCACTGACTGTTTAATATTTTAAAACCCCACTGCCATAAATAAAGTTATGAGGATTTATCCTTATATTTCTTTGAAGAGTTTTATAGTATTATGTTTAATAATACTAGAGTTTTATAGCTCTCACATTTACTTCTTTAGTCCACTTTTAGTTCAATTTATGTATATGACATGCAGCATGGACCCAACTTCATTGTTTTGTACATAATCTATCCAGTTGTTCTACTTGTTGAAAGATTATTCTTTCTATATGGAAAGCTCTTAGGACACTTTTTAAAAAAAATAAGTCAATAGATGGATTTATTTCCAGACTCTCAGTTCTATTGTTCTGTCTTTCTGTCCTTCTGTCACTGTCTTGATTACTGTTTTTTGTTTGTTTAGCAAGTTTTAAAATCAGGAAACTTGAAATTTCCAACTTTGTCCTTCTTTTTCAAGATTGTTGTGGCTGTTCTTGATATCTTGTGGTTTAATATGAATTTTAGAATCAGCTTGTTTATATCTAAAAAGAAGTAGTCTGTGATTCTGATACTTGGAATTTGAATTTATAAATCAATTTAGGGAGTATTATCATCTTATCCATATTAAGCCTTCCAACCCGTGAGCATGAGATTTTTCCCATTTGTATTTGATAACATTTCATAACTTCCAGACTGTGATTTTCACACTTCTTTTGTTAAATTTTCCCTACATGTTTTTTTGAGGTGGGATCTCACCATGTTGCACAGGCTGGCCTCAAATTCATGAACTCATGGGACCCTTCCACTTTGGCCTCCTAAATAGCTGGCACTACAATATTTTATTCTTTTTGATACTATTACAAATAGGATTTTATTTCATTATGAATTGTTTTTGCTTTTTTTTTTTTTTTTTTTTTTTTT
>PVJA010044173.1:0-16311 GCA_004027025.1 Myocastor coypus | reverse complement strand
ACTCACCCGAACCCTAACCCTAACCTGAAGCCTAACATGAACCCAAATCCGACATCTAAACCCCAACCCAAAACCATATTGAATCCAAACCCTATTCTGAATGCTAACTACGACCCCTACATCCTAAGCCACACACAAATTGCCCAAGCCTGTCTCTAAACCTAACCTGAACAATAACTCTAACCCTAACCCCAACACATCAACCCTAACCCTAAGATGCTGTCTCTGAAACCTGAAAAAGCTTCATACTCGTTTCCCTAAGCCCCTAGAACTAATCCCAACAAACTAACACTAAAACGCTCATCTTAACACAAAACCTAACACAAACCGTAACCTAATCCAAAGTCTGACATGAAACCAAACTCGAACACTGAACCCATCCCAACCACCAACCCGAACCCAATACTAAACCTAAACCTAAACCTAAACCTAATACTAACACCTTAAGATTAGTGCTTATACCCCAATCCTAACTCCCTAATGCTATCTCAAATCCTATTAGAAACCTTAACCCTGTCACAGTAAAGCTAGCATACATGGTGATATAGTCACTCTAAGGCCACAAAGCGAATGCAAACGCAAACACAAACTGTAACCAGACACCATCGTCCTCACAATTGAACTGGAAGTAGAATCAGAATCTGAAGCCATACCCTAAAAGTGACCATAACCCTAAGAGTAACCCTAAAACACTAACCCTACTCTTCAAAACACCAAAACAACAGTAACGTGAGACCTAACCACAACCCACACAACCTAACCTTAAGCCCGACACAAGGATACTAATCCGCTAACCTTAACACAAACACTCACCCGAACCCTAACCCTAACCTGAAGCCTAACATGAACCCAAATTCTACATCTAAACCCCAACCCAAGACGATATTGAATCCAAACCCTATTCCAAAAGCTTACTATTACCCCTACATCCTAAGCCACACACAAACTGCCCAAGCCTAAGTCTCTAAACCTAACTGGAACACTAACTCTAACCCGAACCCCAACACACCAACCCTAACCCTAAGATGCTGTCTCTAAAATCAGAAAAAGCATCATACCTGATGCCCTAAACCCCTAGAACTCAGCCCAACACACTAACACTAACCCACTCATCTTAACACTAAACCTAACACAAGCCATAATCCTAATCCAAAGTCGGACATGAAACCATACTCGAACACTGAACCCATCCCCACCACCAACCAGAACCCAAAACTAAACCTAAACCTAAACCTAAACCTAAAACTAACACCTTAAGAATAGTGCTTATCCCCCAATCCTAACTCCCTAACGCTATCTCAAAACCTAAGAGAAATCTTAACCCTGTCACAGTAAAGCTAGCATAAATGGTGACACACTCTCTCTAAGGCCACAAAGCGAAAGCAAATGCAAACAGAAACAGTAACCTGACCTCATCGTCCTCATAATTGAACTGAATGTAGAATCCAAATCTGAACCCAAACCCTAAAAGTGACCGTAACCCTAAGAGTAACCCTGACACACTAATCCTACTCCTCAAAACCCCAAAACAACAACAGGATCGTGAGACCTAACCATAGCCCTAACAACCTAAGCTTAAGTCCAACAGTCATTCACGAGCAAAGTCCTACAGAAAATTGGAATAGAAGGCCTCTACCTCAATTTGATAAAAGCCATCTGTGACAATCCAACTGAAAATATAATTATAAAGCGGGAAAAATAGAAATCTTTCATGTTCAGATCAGGTACAAGCCAAGCATGCTCTCTGTCACATCTCTTATTCAATATGGTTCTGGAATCATTAGCTGGAGGCATTAGACAATAGCGAAAAACAAAGGGAATAAGAATAGGTAAAGAAGAAATTTAACTGTCATTTGCAGATGACATGATAGTCTACTTGAAAAACTCCAAAAACTCCATGAAGAAGCTGCTAGAATTGATACACGAATTTAGTAGCATAAAGCCAATACCCAAAAGTCAATAGCATTTCTCTATGCACATAACACACACACTGAGGGAGATATTAAAGAAGGAATTCCTTTTACACTAACACCATGGAGAATGATATATTTAGGAATTAGAGTAAAAGATCTATTCAATGAAAATTATCATACTTTATTTTATCTATCTATCTGTCTGTGTGTCTGTCTGTCATTTATTTTCTGGTACTAGGGATTGAACTCACGACAGTGCACTTGCTAAGCAAGAGTTTATTCTACTAAGTTATCTCCCCAGCCCCATATGTTTTGGGTGTGTGTGTGTGTGTATGTGTGTGTGTACTCCGGTGGATTGAACTCAGGACCTTGACCTTGTCATGCAAGTGCTTATTCTACTTAGCTATCTTGCTAATTCAATCATATTTTAAGATTATATATATATATATATATATATATATATATATATATATATATAGAGAGAGAGAGAGAGAGAGAGAGAGAGAGATTGAACACGATTTCCAAAAATGGAAAACAAATATTCCTTGCTCCTCCATAGGGAAAACCAACATTGTGAAATGGCCATAGTCCCAAAATCATTATTCAGATTTAAAGCCATCCTTATCAAAAGAACACCAATATACTTTCCTAAAATTTATTTGGGACCATAACAAATCTATCATAGAAAATGCAATCCTGGGCAACAAAGGCAAGGCAAGAGACATTACAACTCCTCACTTGAATGAAATAGAAGATGCAGGTACAACTATAAAAACACACAGCCGTCTTATTTTCTACAAGGGAGCTAAACATGTTTACTGGAAACAAGATAGCCCCTTCGACAACTGGTGCTGGAAAACCTTGGTCTCTACATGCCAAAAACTAAAATTTGATGCAGGTCTATCACCATGCACTAAAGTCAAAATGGATTAAATATCTAATTATTAAAACAGAAACACTACATTTCCTTGAAGAGAAAGTAAGTGGAAATCTTGAAGACATAGATTTAGGTAAATAGTTCATGAAAAAAAAAATGAAACTGCACAGGAATTAAAAACTGAGACTTCTTCTTTTTGAGAAGTTTCTGTATGTCACAGAAATTACCAGCACAGGGAAAAAAGACAACCTACAAATTTGGAAAAAAATCTTAACTAATAAACACTCATAAAAGGTCATCTATCTAAAATTTATAAAGAACTAAAAAAAAATTAGAGCCCCCAATTTTATAAGACTCAATACAAAAATGGGCATCTGAGATGAGAACACACTTCTCAAAGGAATACATGGAGAGGCAAATAAGTACCTGACATGAAAATATGCTCCACATCACCAGCTATTCCCAAAATGCAAATTAAAACATCATTGAGATTCCATCTCACCCAAGAAAGAATGGCTATCATAAAGAAATCAGCCAACAACAAATGTTAGAGTGGCTGCGGGGAAACAGGAAATTTTCTACATTGCTAGTGGTAATGTAGACTTGTGCAACCATTATGGAAATCAGTATGGAGACTTCATAAAAAACTAGGATTGGAAATCCCATTCAGTTCAGCTATCCCCCTACAGAGAATTTTCCCAAAAGGACTGAAACATCATATCATAATGATATTTGTGTGTCTATGTTTATAGCAGTACAATTTATGATAGACAAATCTTGGAAATAATGAAAATATCCATCACCTGAGGAACGGATGAAACAGATGTGGCATTTTTATACAATGAATTATTTCATAGCTATAAAGGAAGCTAAACTCAAAGCATTCTTAGGTAAATGGATGCAACTTGAACCAATTCTCATAAGAGAAATAAACCAGACACACATGTGTAAATATGATATTGTCTCCCTAGTGTAAGAACTCAAAAGAAGAAAGAAAAATTGAAATATGTCACATAGTTGAATGGAAAGAGAAAACTCAAGGATTAAACAAAACAGAGAGAAAGAAAAATAGTTAGGAAGTATGGTAGGGACAAAACCATATATTTATATAAACAAAATGGTTAAGGCAATGTTCTTGAAAATATCCATGTGTTTTTAAAAATAGCAGTTAATCAGTAGAACTCTTATCCTGACTAACCCTATGTCTCAGTTACTTTTCACTCGTTCCTGGGACAAATACCCGACACTCAAAATGAAGGAAGGAAAGGTTTATTGAGCTCACAGTTTGTGGAGTTTCAGTCTATATTCGGCTGGCCCAAGGCTGAATGGAACAGAGCAGAGAGCATCCAGTTCATGGCGGTGGAACAGCAACAAAATGGTGGCAGAAGTCGCCAACCAAACGGCAGCAAAGAGCAACAGCTCCAACAGCGCGAGTGTGTCTCTCTGCCTCTCTTTACATTGCATCCAGGCTCTCCGCCTTAGCCTCCACTTTAGGCTACACCCATAATCCCAGAAGTACTTCGACCCGTAATCCCATCAGTACTAAAAACCCATAATCCCAGGGATCACGGATCAAGTCTCAAACTCTAGAAGTCCCCGCCCAATGACTACATGAGGCTTTGGGGGAACAACTAGGCATAAACCATAACACCCTATATGCTGATATCTGTGAACTAAACAACTACAGTGAGGACAGCAATGTGTAATAATAAAACCATACTTGAAATGCCTATCATTTTGGTCTTCTAAACGTGGTCTTCTTCTAATGTCATATCATTTATTGCTATACTGTCTTTAAGGTGCACCTTTAAAAAAAAATAAAGGTAATAAAAAATGAGAGATAATAAAACAAAATGCCAGAGCATTCTCCTGCTACATTGTTGTATGTTATTTGATTTCTAAATTTCTGTGTAAAAATATGTATTTGCTTTTTATCAATCTATAGGGGTTTCAATTTTAGAACATACATGTTTGCTGGGAAATAATAATTCCCTTTTATGTGTAAGGTGTTTGATTTTCAGATAAAAAGCAATGTTATGCTTGATTGACTCTGTTAGAGGGGAATAATATCATTATACTTCTCTTCTGGATGTTTAACAACTAAAATATGAACACCAAAAATTAAAGAGTTGAGATAAAAGGATAGCTAAAATTTTGGTCCTAGCCCTTCAACATTAATGAGGACTCAGGACATAAGAGAACCTCCACTGTGACATCCTGTAATTCAGTGGTGTTCGAAATTTTCTGATCAAGAAGATTATGGGACCATAGAGGAATGTAATAAATGATGTATAGTACGTCTAAGGAGAGTCACCTAGGTATGAAAAATCCTCTCAGACTTTTCTAGAGAGCAAATTGGTCAAGCAACGGCCATGACTCAACCGGATGGCTTCACTGACAAAAGTCTTATAATGTTATTTTGTTTCTTTTTTGAAGTGGCTGGCTTGGCCTGCCTTGGAGGTGGAAGTGGTGCTGGCACAGCATGTGGTGCCATAGATTGAACCACGGTCCCTGTAGTTGCCTAAGCTATGCTAAGCAGGTGCTTTTGACCAGTGAACCATCTCGCTGGCCCACAGATCTGTAATGTGCTATACAGGGCTCCAGAATAAATCTTGTGGAGATGTAACTATCA
The DNA here is from genome assembly GCA_004027025.1 of Myocastor coypus. Classification (NCBI taxonomy): domain Eukaryota; kingdom Metazoa; phylum Chordata; class Mammalia; order Rodentia; family Myocastoridae; genus Myocastor; species Myocastor coypus. The sequence continues at coordinate 10,889 of PVJA010044173.1, read as the reverse complement.
TTATCAGATAACAAAAATTACATGTTTATTTATATAGAACTTGCTTTCATTTTATCTTAACCATACAGCAGAAAAGTGTAAATATGAGGTATAAAAAGTAATGTCATATTAGCATGCTGAGTTTTAAACAGCTCAAATAGACAACTTCTGACAATTATTAGTAGTGCCGGTAACTCGATACTGTTATGGACTACTGGACTATGTTGAGTTGTTTTGCTGAATTGAAGTACTACAATCTTTGGACTTGCAGCAAATATGAAAAGATCTTTTATTTATTATTTTATTATGCATGTATTTATTTATTTGTTTATTTATTTATTTTTATTCTAGGGAAGAGTCTACAGGATGATCAGGGTTTCACTACTAGATTGGAATGATGGTGATCCACCTGTCTACAGCCTCCCAAGACCTGGAATTACAGGTGTATGTCACCACACCCAGTCTCAATTGCTGGTCTCAGTGCACACAGGGGGCAGAGCCAGCACAACAAAAAGGTCCTTTAAAAACTTTTCCAAATACAGTTTCTCTAAGTGCAATGGAACACCCATCTGTTACAAAACAAAACAAAAAAATGGGGATATGTTGGGAACCACGGAAGCTAGGAATTTCATATTTTTGTTTCTATTCTTTTTAAATGAATAATTTTTATTTTAGAAAATTCATATCAAATAAAATTAATTTGAAGAATAGGAAAATGCAAACATTTCCTTATTTTTAATTTAAGTGTTTTTAACATTTTTATTAGGAAGAACTATTTGGAAAGCATAGGAAAGAAACTGGTGGAGAAATTAGTGTTACTTTTCACATTGTTAAGATTAAGAAGTAAAATTTTTGTAAGTTAAGGTAACAGAAAATTTCTGAGTGTTGAGAGAAAAATGAGCAATATACAATCTGTTTTCAACTCTACTGATGTGACTGTGTCAGCAAAACTTTATCCTTACTTGCAAATAGGATGCAGGCATTCGTCTTTTCAGTATCTTCCAACTGACATAAAGAGAATGTTATTCTCAAGGTCCATAAAAGTACCCATAATGCCAAACATATGCATGTGTAGAACATGAACAGAGAAATTTCCTATCCTCAAGATTCATCTGTGTACCAGTGAGAATTATTTCTAAACTTTACACTCATTTCAGCATGAAACCTGTAATCCTGGGCAAGCACTTGGCTTGCATGGATATTTGGCTAAATTCTGAGCACAAAGACCAGCTGGGTCCACACAGTGAAGCACTGTCTCAAAGTCAACAAGCCAACTGAAATAAAGATAGAAAGCAAATGTAGTTTGCACTCAAAGCGCTTCTATGCCTCGGTGTTCACTTTCCATAAACTATTTTATATTCTATTTTTAACCTATGATCAGCCTGTTTTGTATGTGTTCTAATATCTGAAAAAAATGAAAATATTGTTTGAGAATTGTTGTTGCATGTAGTGTGTCTCTGGAAATTCCTGAGGGCTGCATGGTAGAGGATGAAGAAACAAAGAAAAGAGTAGGAATGTAGATAGGAGAAAAGGGGCAGCCTAAGGACTGCGATTTGTACACTTCAGAGGTTAATGTCAGTTTCTACTCTCCTGCCTAGCAAGTTGTTTGCTTGACTTTCCTGTTCTCAAGTTCTGAGAATCGGAAAAGCTTTATTTTTTTTTTTTCATATATTCTAGTACAGGGTGTAGAATATGGTTTGCAGAGATTCTTCCATGCCCAGTCTCAATTGCCCTCACATGCCCCTGGAGTGGGGCCAGCATGGCACTCCAGGTATCAAAACTCCTCCCCTATTTCTGCTGATTCACGTCCTTTAATCCACTGAGCTATCTGGCTGGCCCTTGGAAAGTTTGTTTAGATGGCTTGACTCAGATAGCACCTGCTCCTGGGGTTGGCCTTGCTTTAGCTCCACACGTGTGATTATCTCCAGCTTCAGATGCTTCCCTCAGTTTGTGTATTTGTTTCCTGATGATCTAACAAATGATGACAAATCTTATGGCTTCAAATAATACAGATTTCATTTTACAGTAGTTCTGGAAGTAAAACATCTAAAATATGCCTTTAGAAGCTACAGCACAGCATTAATAAGACTGTACTGCCACTGCAGACTTTTGGCCTTGTCTAGCACCTGGAACCCAACCTCCTCCCTCTCCTGATGACTTGCTCAATTTCAAAGTGAGCGAAAGCATCTCTACAAAGGTTTTAGTCACCACCCTGCTCTCCTGAAGCCCAAATTCTTCCTGCTTCCCATTCTTAAGAAACGCTGGGCCCCATTTCAAGACCATTAACTTAATTACACACAAACATTCAGGAAATTTAGAGAGAATGTATGAAAGGACTATCGATAGTGAGCGGAGGTGCACGCTGATTCAAGAAGTCAGCCTGGTCACCTTCAAAGGCAGAATGCCAGCATTCAAGGGATAGCTAGTGGGCTTGAGTCAAGACTGATCATTATCTCAATAGTGGTGTCATAGTTCTCAAAACTTTATGTTTGAGGGATAGCTTGTTTCCAAGAAAAGATTGTTTCTCTTGTAGTATCAGCCATGTGTGTTTCCACCTGTTCTGAAATCCAGATGATTTCAAGTTTAGGATAATGTCTTCATGCCTCTGAGTGTAACTGAATGTCACTATAGCGCTCTTACCTTACTTAGTGTTCTTTTTTTTTTTCTTTGTGGGACCAGGGTTTGAACTCATGACCTTGCATTTGCCAGGCAGGTACTTGTGCCACGGAGCTATCTCCCCAGCCCCTAAGATTCCTTTTCAATCTTAAAAGGAAATGAGATTAAGTACACTCAGGGATAATCAAATCTTTCAGCCAGCTTCTAAACAAACATTCCCTAAATAATCAACACAACCATATACAGAGCATCCCTGAGAAGAGCACTTGTCCAAGATTTATAGTAACAAAGGGCACAAGTAAAGGTCAAACTTTGTTCTACTTTTAGTTGCATAAGAGGCATTTCCAAACTCAGGTGGAGAGTCAGAGCTCACAGTAAAAAATGCTTTGGAATTACCCTACGAGGAGATATCACTTCATGGTTAATGAGTAGCAGGTAAGACACTGTGACTCTTTTTCCCCCACCTCTATTCTGGTCTCTATGTCATGGATAACTTCTAGTCTTATTGAGGAGAACAGAACATCTCTTTTTCTCTATCACTCTTGCTCTCACTCTCTGTCTCCTCCGCATCTCTCACTCCTCACTTTACTATAATCTTAAGTATTTTATTTTGATTATACTCTGCTGTTGGGCCCTTGAGAGAAAACAGGTGATTGAAACTAACTTTATTTTATTATTAAGGTCAATCAACTCTTCTCAGGAGTCACCTTTTTCTATGAAAAGTAACACATACACGGATTCCAAGGGGTAAGATAATGAAATTGTTAGGATGGCAACAGGTAGCTTTTTAAAAAGTCTAATAAAACAGTTGGAGAGACCCTTATCAGAAGAATCTTCCTTTTACCTCCCTAAATGAATCATCCCATCACTATCATTTGCAGCTCAGGGGACACTCAACTCAGGGGAAGCCATGTGGGTGGTTCAGTGCCCCTTGGGTCTCTGACTTCGTAAAGGCACCATGAAGAATAAAGAGCTCACTGAACACGTTAAGGGTCAATGAAAGAAGATGTGAACATGGCCACAGCAGAAAGAAAGAAAGAATATCAGGGTGGTGAGCTTTTATTGAATTTTATTTATTTATTTATTTATTGATTTATTTAATCTTTCTTTCTTCCTTCCTTCCTTCCTTCCTTTCTTTCTTTCTTTCTTTCTTTCTTTCTTTCTTTCAACTATTTATTTATGTTATGGCCACCTCAGCCTGACAGGGAGTGGGGCTAGCACACCATGGTGTCAGGGATCAAATCACAGTACTGCGATTGCCTAAGCTTGCCTAAGGAAGCACTTTAGACTGCTTACCTAACTCACCAGCACCAGTGCGGTGAATTTGGGGCATCTTTCATCATGCTTTGTGATCACAAGATGTTGATGCAATTGTCAGGGACTTGTGCATTATCTTGGATGTTTACAGTACTTGTTTCTGATTATAAATCTGTTTCAAATGCCATTAATATTATTGATTGTATAGTTAAAATGTGTGTAATTTAGTGTATGCAGCAATAGTAATGTAAATGACATGGAAAGAATAAGGGGACCTATTTTACTTTAAGTTCTAAGTTTTAATTTAAATGGTCCAATGTATTATCTTTAGATAGCATGTGACAAATTAGATAAGCTGATTGTGCCTTCAAATTAAAAATAATAAAGATGGACATATCCAAATAGCCAATTAAAATTTAAGAAGTCATGAAACAGAAACAATCACAATGGCACAGTACAGGTTAACAAATCAAAAAAAGAAAAGAAGGGCCATCGAGATAGCTCAGTGGATTAAGCACCTGCTTAGGCAAGCACAGGGACCTAGCTTTGGTCCCCGGCGCCACATGCTGTGCCAGCCCTGCCTCCTGGTATACTAAGCCAACTACCAAGACCAGACATGGTTGTGCATACCTGTAGTTCCTGCATTGGAGAGGCTGGTAACAGAAGTATCGTTATGAGTCTGAGCTGCATAGTTAGAAGCAGTATCAGATAGAGAGAGAGAGAGAGAGAGAGAGAGAGAGAGAGAGAGAGAGAGAGGGAGAGAGGGAGGGAGAACACAGAGAGAAAGACAGAGACAGAGAGATAGATGGAGAGGGTTGCAAGATCCGTCTACGTGCTTGTAAATTTAATTATAAAGTTATCACAGTAAACTCTGGCATGGTTAATCTAAAAGGTAATTACACAAACCATATGTCAAAATCAGGAAATGCACTTGGAATCATTACACTACACAAACATGAGTAATTAAATTTCAAACGTTGTGGATGCAAAGATTCAATATTAAACTGGAATTAGACTCATGAAATATGCATTTCAACTTGTATTTCAATCTTTTAAAAACAATGGATTAGACCACTAATTGCAAATTTTAGATAAACATATAGGACAATATATTCAGCAACTTGGATTACGCAGTCAGTTATTAAACACAACACATTACTAAAAGAAAAAAGTAAATATATGTATTATTCATTGACATTTAAAGTTTTTCTAAAAATATAATGATAACAAACAAGGAAGCATGCAAAAAGTGTGAGATGCTTTCATACAGGATTTGACACAGATTTAATAGCCATAGCCTGAGGAGAAAAACTCAAAATGAAATAGTAAAGGCTGGGGATGTGGCTCAGGAGCAGACTTCCACTGAGGAGCAGACAAGGTCCAGGGTTCAGCCGTAGCATATCACACACACACACACACACACACACACACACACACACATGTATGCATGCACGCACGCACACATGCACACACGCGCACACGCGCACACGCACACACACAAAGCATTTAGTAAATATAAATGTTGAAAAATTGGAAAGGCACTAGGCTAAACGCATAGTGAAAATGAATTTTTACATGAGAAAATTCTCATGAGTATTTGGTATTTAGGCAAAGCAATACAATAACACAGCGCATGATAACTACCAGGCTATTGGGAAAGGAATAAAACTCAGTGGCAGAAAATATTGGTGGAGATGCTGAGCACACAGAATAGGAGCAAATTTTGTGTATATTTGGTTGGAATGAGACACGGCACAGCAAATTTTGAAAGTTTTTATAATTCTTTATAAATATCTATAACTATATGAACCAGCAAACTCACTTTTCTATTTTCTTTACCAAGCTCTTAAATTTACTTTTAACTGATACTAAAATATACATCCAAATGGGAGACATTGTGATATAGTCAAGCTCATGCACACTACATAATGTTTAAATAGAGTTAAACATGTTGAGATCCTCTACCTTCTTTTATTTATGGTAAAAATATTGAAAACTCTTTCTTCTAGTTTTTAGATATGTAAAATATATACAGTGTTCCAAAAACATATGCACATTCAGGAAGAGGAAAACGTGTGAATGTTTTAATACTAAATGTATTGAGACATCATGATATTAATACAAATTACCTTGGCCCCTACTGTAACAAGAGATGCCCAGCACGGCTGCCATTAGCTTCTAGACCTTTACTAGTATGGTCCACTGCTGCTTAGGTAACCTTGGTTACTGAGATTGCCAAACAGGCATTTTCAATTCCTTCTCTAAGCAATAGCAGTGTAGTAGGTTTTCTGCATTATGCAACCTCTGGGGTCCCCCGTTGAGGGTAACTCTATCAATTGAAAACACACTCTGCTACTCCTCTTTTCCTAAACAACATATATGTTATTTTAGCAGACACTATAAACTACTATTGTGAAATGAATGATGTACACATTATTTTGACAGACACCATAGACTATGACTCTTATTTTTTGCTTTGAAAAATGAAACATCACCATTCACAAGAACATGGCTGAAGTACAAAATGTGTGTGTGTGTGTGTGTGTGTGTGAGAGAGAGAGAGAGAGAGAGAGATAGATAGAGAGAGAGAGAGAGAGAGAGAGAGAGAGAGAGAGAGGGAGACCAGTGTTCCAACTCTTGATCTTGCACTTGCCAGGCAGGCACTTGTGCCACGGAGCTATCTCCCCAGCCCCCAGAATGTTATATTTTACAAAACAAACAAAGCCAAGAAAACAAATATTTCATGATTTATATTAAATGTCACATTTATTTTTGGAGGGGTGTAGCATGTCACACTTTATATGTAGGGTGACCCATGTAAAACAGTTTCCTAAGTATGATGATTAAAGTAGTATTCTAGCATATTCTGACACATTTTAAAATGTTCATCTCTTAAAAACTGAACATGGGATATGATTATCAGAGGCTTAGGTGGCAATGGATTAGTCCAGCACAGTTAACTTAGGAGCAACAAATTCTGATGTTCTTTTGCACCACAGGTTGGCTGCTGTTGATGATATTGCATTTGTTTCTTTTAAAATTGAGAAAAAGTTAGGGTTTTACCAGATGCTGCTGCCACTGTCATGTAAGACCAGATGCATTATAAGACAAAAACCTGCTCCTATAATGATAATATCTAAAGTCATGGACTTGGCATAGTGGCCCAGACTGGGTGTGGTGGGACGACCTGGGAATGGTGGCATGCACCTGTAATCCCAGCTTTTGGGAGGCTAGAAATACGTGGATCACTATGATTCCAATGTAGTAGTGAGACCCTGAACACCCCGTAGACCCATCCCTTAAAAAAATTAAAAAGTAAATTGATTTTCTTTCATTTCTAAATATTGCTTTATCATTTTAGAGTTAGAATCCACCTATTCAATATATCGTGCATGGAATCTATTTTAGAAGCGGAATTGCTAGATATAGTCTAATGCAAATGAATATCATGGTAAGTTTTAGAAAACTCTCATTAGCATCAAACAGATATTTCCTTTCCCCTACTGGTCTCTATGAGCAAAACTCATTTCCTTACAGAATTTGTTAAGTCTACACTAAAAGTTTCTCATTTGGAAATCAATAACCTTCCTTTATACTGCTCTGATTTTATGATATACTGCTGTTGAGGTTATTTTACATTATTTATGGAAAACACCCCGAAGTTACTCTGCTTTTGCTATTCTCTACACTATCAGATCTCTCTCTTGATAAAATGTTCAGTATTTCTGCTGTATGTACCTTATTTATGTACTTTTGGACATCTTTTTTTGTTTTAGTACTTAACTTAGACATTTGAGCTCTTGAACATACTAGAGTATTATCCCACTGCTATGCTCCACTTACTAACTTTTGATTGTCCTCATTACAACTGCTTATGTGCTGTTTTACTGAACTCTTTCAAGTTGCATTCTATCCTTTGTTTTCTGAATGGCAAAATGTAACCCAATGTCAAAACCCAAGTTTCGTATGCTTCCATTTCTCCTTACTGCTCATGAGACATAAGTCAGAAAAGTGTCTGAGCATTTGCAATTTTAAAAAGATGAATGTATTCAGACTTTAATTATAAAATTATATGAACCTTAATAAAATACCATTTTAAAAACCTGAATATTTTCAGAATTTAGTATAAAGGAAAATGTGTCAAATTCATAAAACAATGTAATTTTGCTGTGTATTTCAAGCAATGGCAAAGTTTATCTTCTTCAGGAAAGCCAACTTACTAAACTCTGTAGATGTATTCAATAAATAATATCCCTATGGCTCCCGGCTTCCTTGCATGCTATTATTGTTGTATCTCTTATTTTGATGACTGTCACATATCATAAAGCTGTCTGTGACATGTTTTGGTTTTAAGCGGGTGGAATCCTGATTATAGAGATACTTCACAATATGTTTCAATGGATTATGGAGATGAATAATGCATTATATTTTATTATTCATTGGAAAGTTCAGATAGAATCATAGATATTCAAACTCACTGGCCAAACAATTAACAATGAGAAGGAATAAACAGCAATTTCTATATTATATTTTACATTTTTACCCATGTTAGTAATAACAAAGCTAGAAATAACACATTACATTTAAATATGATTTTTAATAGCAAGTATAACTTTATACTTTTATGAGTTTAAAATATGTTTACTCAATAAAATTTCCTTCTGTGCTAAGTTACTTGACATAAACCCAGTTTTTCTCAGGAGCTTTAGAGAAAAATTAGATTAAATGCATTTATATGAGGTATGAAAATTAAAAAATGATTTATAAATATACTTTTATTCTAGTAAGGAAAGCTATAACCATGAGATTAACAATCTAACGTGGACAGTATATCTGAAAGTTTACTTTGAATTAATACAACTGTCCTATATGTTTTGTAGTTTTTCACCTATTAGTCTGTCTTTCAATTTGTATGCGTAACAGTTATTAATAAAATGTAGTATAAGATAAAAGAATCTGATGCAGAGACAATTAAAAGGGGTGGAGAAAAAGCAAAGAAATAATTGAGGCTGACAAGATAGCTCAACAGATTAAGTGCTTGCTTAGCCAAGGGCAGGGACTGGAGTTTGATCCCCTATAAAGCATGCTGAGCTGGTCCCAGCCCCAAGCACCCTGAGTCAGCCACCAAGACCAGGCGTGGTGACACACACCTGTAATCCTAGCACTGCGGAGGCTGAAAACAAGAGGATCACTATGAGATGTATAGTGAGACCCTGTTCCAAATACATAAACACAAAAGCAAATTAAAATGTATTATGTATATGTACCAATTCCAAAAATAAACGTAATCATTATGTACTGAATGTACATACAGGAGTTAAAAGACAAATTAATAAATCTGAGAACGAACATTTGTTTTAGCATTATTCTGTTTGATCTTTGCCATTTAATAAGCTTTTGCATGTTTCAATCTCCAAATCCATGAAATATGATTATCAGTCTTATAACTCTACCTATGATTATAGTGAGAGTTAAACCAAGTGTGTAGTATATGTAGATTGTTCAATAAAACTTCTGGAGTTATATGCTTACCACTTAGAACTTTTGTTATAGTGAAAAACTTAAGCCAGGTATGGTGGCATACACCTATAATCCCAGCACTTGGGAGGCTGAGGCAGGTGGATCAGTTCAAGTTTGAGATGAGCCTGGGCTACAAAAGTGAGTTCAAGACCAGCCTGAACTGCTTAGAGAGACTCTGTCTCAAAAAGACCAAAAAAAAAAAAAAAAAAAAAAAGACAAAACTATTTTCTTATATGATAGTGACACTATAATTCCACACCTACACTGTCAAAATATATCAAACCTAGGCTGAATTAGTCCATAATTTTTGTCTATTTTTTGAGACAGGGTCTCGCTATGTAGCTCGGGCTGGCCTTGAGCTCATTTTTGTAGCCCAGGCTGGTCTCGAACTAGCACTGATCCTCCTGCTTCAGCCTCCCAAGTGCTGGAATTATAGGCATGCACCACCATGCTCGGCTTAATCCATAATTGTTTGGCTTCAGATGTCTAGGCCACCAGAATGCAGAAAAGAAAGTGAGAAACTGAGGATGAAACTGTCTAAACAGGACACTGCCTAGTAAGTCAAGACTAAATGGCCATTGGTTGTTTCCAAGATTTGGCTGTCATAGATTGTGCTCCTGTAAACATAGGTGCACAGATATCACTATGATATGATGTTTTCAATTCTTTTGTTAAAATTTCCAGTAGGGGGATAGCTGGACTGAATAGGATTTCCAGTTCTAGTTTTTTAAGGATCCTCCACACTGCTTTCCATAATGGTTGCACCACCCTGCAATCCCAGCAGCAGTGGAGAAATGTTTCCTTTTCCCCACAGTTCCTCCAACATTTGGTGGTGGTTGATTTCTTTATGATAGCCCTTCTTTCTGTGGTGAGATGTACAGTCTCCCTAGTGCAACAACTCAAAAGAAAAAATAAAAATGGAAAGGCATAACACAGCTGAATGGAAATCACGAACTTAAAAGTTAAACAACGAAGAGACTGCAAGTGGAAAAGATAGGAAACATGGCAGGAACAAAACTATGACTTATATACACAGAAGGAATTAAACAATGGTCCTAAGAAATCTCCAACAGGTTTTGCACACTGAGGATAACAATGTATAACACTGAAACTATGCTTGAAATGCCTGTCATTCTGGTGTTTTGCTGTGTACTTCTTCTAATTTAATTTCAGTCATTGCTATACTCTCTCTAAAGTAAATGGTTGTTTCATAAGAAAACAAAAAGGGTATTAAAAGCAAGTAAGTGAAAAGGAAAAATGCCAAAATATTCACTGCCTACAATTTTCTATATGTTTAGATTTCTAAATTTCTATGTAAAAAATGTGTAATTGCTTTTATCACATTCTATAGGGATTTATTAGAATATTAATGATTGATGGAAAATACCGGTTCCAAATTAAGTCTAAGACATGTAATATTCAGAAAGACAGTGATCCACCATGTAATACCTTTGACTGTGTATGTATCTGCTTCGTCTTAGTCCAAAGAGAAATATATTCTTTCCTTTTTTTTTTTT
>PVJA010044172.1:0-16291 GCA_004027025.1 Myocastor coypus | reverse complement strand
TTTCTTTCTTTTTTTGTCTTTTTGAAGACAGGGTCTTGCTATACATTTCAGACTGGCCTTGAGCTCATTTTCGTAGCCCAGGCTGGTCTCGAACTCACACTGATCCTCCTGCCTCAGCCTCCCAAGTGCTGGGATTACAGGTGTGCTCCACCATGCCTGGCCATGTTTACATTTGAAATAAATTGTGTCACCACTGTTTGGTTGTTTCATTTGATTCTTTGTTCACGGTGAGATGAACCTAGAATCCAACTCCAGGAGATGCAAGCACAGCAAAACCTAGAGACCTTTATCTGGCAGGCTGTTTTTGGAGGGTCACTACCCAGTAACACGTTCACTTGATCATTGTGTGTGTGGAGGATGATAATACAGGTAATGTGCTCCTCCATGGCGTTGGATTCACAACTGTTGGCCTGCTTGTAACACCTAGCTGAACTGATCCAGCATGGGGCTGGGTGTTGGGGGTCTACCTCAGGATTGCTGCCAGCAGCATAAGGAAGAATCGGAGGAGAAGCTGTTGGGAGCTCCTGGAAGCTGGTGGGAGCTGTTGCTTCTCTTTGAGGAGTTTGTCATGCTGGCTTTCCTGGTGAATTTGGCTGTTCTCAGCATCACAGTTGCTCAGGACTTTGTTGCTGGGAACGGCTGCAATTCACCTTGGGAAAGCTCAAGTCCTCACTTTGGGCATTAGTTGCTGGCTCAGGAGGGAAAGATGGTGCACAGCTTGGACTCTCGTAGAAACTTGTCCTGTTGGCTCTCATGATGGGAACTCAGCTTTCCTCATGCTTGGAGGAGCTCAGGACCTCACTGTTGCTGAGGACAGCTGTGGTACTTCCCAGGGGAGCTTTGGTTCTTATTTTCTGTCTCATTTCCTGGCTTTCATGCATATCTCTCAGCATGCTGACCCAGGTTCCTGGCACAGACTTTCTAGTTCCCGCCACTAACTTTGGGACCTTCCAGACCCATGCAGCAGGTCTGCATGAGGCATTTTTATGGGCTCTAGGTCTTTAGCTGGACTCCTGAAGGATATTATCGTAGGTTCCAGGACCTCAGCTGGATTCCAGGGTCTTTAGAATATGGACAGATTTCCTACACTTTTTCTCTATGATTCTTTGGGTGATTCATTATAAAATAATCTTATAAAATGTGTCTTGCATTGTACTATTTCCCCTTCAAAACCCCACACTATGACAACCCTTGTATCCTGGCACCCTATGCCAGAACATTTCCTTTCATAGGCATAAGGACCCTTATGCCTTGGGCTTATGCTGCTAAGGAAGACCTTTCCCTCTTCTAGGTTTGCTGTGTCCTTCCTTGTTTTTCTTAAGAAGCATTCATCATATGTCCTGGTCAGGCCTTGCTGGGGAGGGAATAGGGTCCTTCACCCGTAGCATGAGAGGAGCGGACACGGAGCATTGCCGTGCATTGGCTGTGGAACCAGCCCTGCTGGCATAGGAGGCTGATGCTTACTGTGGAAACTGATCTTCTTCAGTGTGTTCTCCACATGAGCTGAGTGCTCTTCCATCTGATGCCTGCATGAAGCGTGGCTTTCTTGGTAATCCTATGACCTGCAAACCATGCGGTGAGCTGACACCCAGGCCTTGCTGCTGCTGGTGGCAGAGATTGGGATTTTCCTGATGTCCTCTGTTCAGTGAGACTCTTCCCTTGAAGATGGTAAAGACAGAGGAAGAGGCTGGTGATGGGTGTACTGTGCCTTCCCTTGAGCACCCAGGAGAAAGTGCTTGTTGTCACACCTTATGCTTGTTGTACCTGGTAACAGATTCCTGCTTCATGCTTGCTGAACTGCATCAGCCTACAGTAATGCCAGCCCGAAGGTGCCGCTGTGTGGACCTCCAGAGCAGCAGATGCTCTCCTAGAGCTGTTTCTTTGGCACCTTGTCAAGGGACAGAGGTTGGACCCTCACCAGAGTCCTGGGGACAAGGCGGCTGCCCTGAGCCAGCCAACCTACAGTGTGACAACTGCTGTTGCCCCAGCAGTGGAGCCAGAGTGCCTCAGGGTTTGTCCTGTGGTACAGCATGGGTATGCTTGCCTGTGAAGCCTTCATTTTCCAACTCAGTGCCGTCTTCCTTGTTCCTACCAAAAAAATGCATGGCTTACTTGCCAGAGCAAATCACGGAGTCCATACGCAAATGCATTTGGAGAGGTCTTTACAGGAAGGAAACACAAAAGAGGTGTTTCCTTTGCTCAGTACAGATGTCAGTCAGCACCTAAGCATTCGGGGGATGTGATGAAAATTGCATACACAGAAAAGTATGCTGTCAGTGTATTAGCAAGGCTGACCTATTCTTTTAGGCTATTCAGAGAAATAACTGTCATTTGCAGTGATTTTAGTCAATGGCTGTCTCTGTCATTTTGTGTAATTAGGGACAGCCATTTTCCTGAAGGAGGCAAAACATGAAGCGATTCAGGCTTTTCTCCCTGAAAGGACAGGCCCCTCTCAGTGGCCCTCAGAGCATTAAGGTTCTCTGGGAAGGCTAAGTCGCTGAGGCAGACGTAGCACCAGCACGAGCCAACAGTGCAGCCAGGCAGACAGATGGGTAAGGCTGACACATGCGATCGGTTCCTGGATGGAGGAAAGGTGAGTGACAGAGCTGTTTTCTGAATGTCCTGCCTGTCTGTCACCTGGTGCCAGAATGCCCCCAGGATATCCGGCCTCTTATTTTTATCTCCAGAGATCAGAGCCCCCAAGGATTCAAAAGCTCATATATTTTAACATGTCAGAGGAGAAATGCTAAGATAAAATTTCCCTGTCACACAAGGCAAGGGGAATTTTAAAATGCATTGTTTTCTGCCGTTGCTTTGTTCTAGCACATCGCTTTTATCTGCTGCTCTCCGAAATGACTTTATTGAGCCAAACACGTTCCCTCCTGCCTCCACCACAGGCTTTTTGCAAGTGTAAACCACATGGCTCTGCTTCATTAGTGTCTTTGTTTGTGCGTCAGCCTCACTGATGATATCTGTTATAGCTCTGGGAGTAGGGTTTGTTCATACATTAGCCATCATTAGGAACAAACAGCAAACAGCTTCTCTCAGGAGCAAAGCCCAAGCCCTGAGCTGGCACTTAGAGCCTAAGGAATGGCTTTCCTTCCAGGGACTGCTTTGGGCTGACATCAACATTTCCTCCTACACTGCTGCCTGCAGGTCCTCCTGAGTTTACACAACCAATCGCTTAAGCCACTAGAGGAAGGGTTACATGTGTGTCTTTATAAATAAGATGGACAAACAGCATCCTAGTCACGGCCAGTACCCAGGAAGTCCTGGAATCCAGTTTTTTCCTGCTTTGTAGCTGTTTGAAATTGTTATTAAGTCATATACAAATTTGTCAGCGGCATCCTGAGACTAAATAAAGTCTTGGCTCTTAACATTTCAATTTATATAGCTTAATTTAAAAATAAGGACATATACATTAAGTGATTCTCTGGATGTAGATCTGCTATCTAATAAATGAGCAACTTGACCCTAACAATCAACAATTGGAAGGATGTATTCAGGAATAGTTCACCAGTTTCTCAAATGAATTTCTTGCGGTTTTACCTGAGGGCTGAAGCACCTACTTCTAAGGAGTTGCAGATCGTGGTTGTAGTAGAATTGGCTCAAACTCTTCATTCGGTTCATTTTATTTTATTTTATTTTATTTATTTATTTATTTATTTATTTATTTATTTATTTATTTATTTATTTATTTTTTGGTGGGCTGGCTCAGCTTGTCCTGAGGGCAGGGCTGGCACAGCATGTTGTACTGGGGATTGAACCACAGTCCCTCCGGCTGCCTAAGTTTTTCTAAGCAGGTGCTTTAGACCACTGAACCATCCTACCAGCCCATTCGGTTCATTTTAAATAAAGGCCACCGTGCTACACATTCCTTCATTATTGAATTGTTGATCCTTTGTACTACTAACTCAGCTTTGCTTTATAGCTGACTGATTTCTTTGGCCAGGGCCACTCATTAAAAAATGACTCAAAATAGTAGATTCCATGAAACACACATTCAGAAATTTCCAAACATCTTTCTAAGTTTATAACTTATCTTTGATCGTCCATAAGTGGGGACACATACTTGACCTATAATCTGAGCAGAGACCAAACCTGAGGTCTTGCACAAGTGCTCTACCGTAGTATCACATCCTCAGCCCAGGTGAACTGTCAGATTATTCAGTGACAAAAAGGATTAGACATATTTTTCTAGTCTGATGTCTCAGGTAGTTTACCATAAAAAAACGATAGGAATGAATGTTTCCTCTGCCAACAGACCACATCTGCTTGAACTATTCTTCATATGTGGTCCAAGCAAAACATTATCATCTTGTGGTGGACAGCCTCGAGGCCAATGTGAAAGACCATCTTTGAAGAGTAGCTTCCAGGCCCACGAAAACATCCAGGGCTATGCCAGACCCTCTCTGCAATTTAGCACTTGTAGGAGCAACTCTCATTCCTATGGAGAAGCTGATGTTGGGGACAGAGATGTTTGTGTTCTCTACTGTGGTGGTAAATTTAATTCTGATGACTTCTAGGGTCATTACGTAAAATCTAAACAAAGATCCAGGTTTGTTCTTGCAGAACTTAGTTTTCCAAAGTTATCTGACACATGCTAGAAAAAATGAAGTCTACAATTCATTTAAATTACCATCAGATAGAGTAGTCAAGAGTAAGGGACCCAAACCCTATCCAGAGAAAACACAGTAACTTCTTTGAACTTGGTGGCATGGGAAGTGGACTTCTCCAGGGCTCAATTCTACAGCTATAGCATAACAGCGGCTATTAAATAATATGTGCAGGGATGGACGTAGTTGGCTGTGTCACAATTAATTTTACTTACAAAAGCAGGCAGAAGGCTAGATCCCATGGGACAAAGCTTGCCTCCTTGTTCTAGAAGAACTGTCTCTGATTCTTTTGATTGTGCATGTTGTGGGTTGACATGAAACATACACAAACCCAAATCACTTTTAAATGCGTACCCCAAAGTGTCTATTTGTGTATAAATTATATATAAGGAAAAAGCATAATTCACTTTCTTTATATAACCTTCACAAAACAGAGCTTTAAAAAGTGCAATATAGATGCATAATGTTTTTGTATGTAAATTTAATTCTATTGACTTCTAGTGTCATTACCTAAAATCTAAAGGTAGGGCCAGAGAGATAGCTCAGTAGAATAAATGCTTGCCTGACAAGTGCAGGGTCCTGATTCAATCTCCAGTACCACAAAAAAAAAAAAAGTAAAATATACACTAAACACTAAATTTGCAGTTGACAGCAATGGGTTTAAATCCATAATTCAAATAGTCTCCTTACCAGGATCAGTGAGAGTTCAAGACCAGCCCGAGCCACAGAAGTGAGCTCAGGGCCAGCCTGAATTACACAGTGAGACCCTGTCTCAAAAAGACAAAAAAAAAAAAATCTTACCACTCAGTAAAAAAGTATAACCACAAGGTATAAAAAGTAATGCTACATTAATATGCTGAGCTGTAAAAGGCTAAAGTCAACAAGTTCTGACATGGCCAGTCCTGCTGATAACTCACTACTATTATGAACTATTAGACTATATTGGGTTATTTTGCTGAACTCACAGGCCTACAGTCTTTGAATGGTAATGGAATACCCATCTCTGGCAAAACCATTTTATAGTAAATATATATATATATATATATATATATATATATATATATATGCACATATAAGATAGGATAGATGCACAACTACTTTCTTTTAGTTCAATGAGAAGAAAGTTTTGAGTTTTGTACTAATAGTGTGTAGGCAAGATATCATGTCTGTATCTTGTACTCTCAATAACTACTGTGAAGACAATAATATGAATGTATTAATTATTGTAACTGTCCTACTAACCTGTTTTGAAACTGTCTCATTACTATTTCTTTCTCATTAAAATTAATAAAAATAAAATTAATAAAACTCTCCCTGTTAATCTTTAAAAATATTGACTTTCTGTAGTTCCAAATAAATTTTGCTTTTAAGTCTTGTATGTTCCATACTAGACAGTGGGATAAAATTTTTTGAAACGTCAGTTTCAAAGATATTAAAGGGGTAATCTCAGACCTGGGGGTGGAGATCCCTTAGGTGCCCTTTTACACATCTCAGTTCTGCAGCACAGAGCAGCTGGGTGCTATGCCTGGTCACTGAGACTTGGTAGCTGGCTCCAGAATCCTTCCTGAACTAAGCAGCGGCGAGCAGACAGAGGTGTCAACTTTTCCACTGTCTTGCTCTTCCCTTTTATTTTCAGTATTAGAAGTTCAGCCAGCAGTTTCTTTGCAGAAGTATTACTTGTTTACCTTAACAACAATGACTTTTAACTTTTTAACCTTCACTTAAGTTGGTACAAGCAAACTTGATTCCCTAGGACATCTCTAAAGCATATGTTGAAGTCGCAACCTGTAGAACCTGTGGATGACCTTGCTTTGGAAATGGGATTGTTGAAGATGTAATGTAGCTGAGGTCATGTGGAGTGGTAGAGTGGGCTTCTAATCCAATATGATTCCTGTCCTTGTGAAAGAAGAAAAGACACAGACACACGTGGAGAAGAGGCCCACATGACAATACAGGCAAGGCCAGGGTGGTGAAGGTGCAAGCCAAGGGGCGCCAAGGGCTAACAACAGCTCTTTGAAAGTCCACTAAACATGCAAAGATTCTCCCTGTCAGTTTTGGAGGGAACATGATCTTCCCAGCATTTCGATTCCACACTTCCAGTCTCCCTAACTATGAAACAATTTTTGTTGTTTTAATCTAGAAATGTTGCATTTGTTGCAGCAGCAGGGAGAAAAAAAACACCGTGTCCCAAACAATTGAAAGATCCTTTTCTTCATCAATAACTCTTACTTACCAGTTCTCCTAAGTTCAGTTTTCAAGCAATAGCATTACAATCTACAGTCTTCTCAAGCATATAAGGTAGAAGTCTCAGACATTGTACATTTTGTTTTCCTTTTTATTTGTTTTTGAGGCAGGCTCTTGCTCTGTAGTTCAGACTCACCTCAAAATCACTATGTAGCCCACGCTGGCCTCAAACTCGTGGTGATCAGCCTGTCCCAGCTTCCTGAATTCTGGGATCATGGGCATGAGATACCCTTTCTATTCTCTTTTACCTTGGCATCTTATAAACAATCCAAGTTATCAACTCTATTTTCTACCCTACTTTTACTTTAACATTTTGAACACTACAACAACTCCTAAATAATCTCTTCTTTTTTTTTCCTTTTTGTATCTCCAATTAATTCTTAACATCTGCTACACCGATCTGTCTACAGTATTAATTTACTTTCAATAACAGTGGCTACCTTTTCCGGGAGCTCACTTTGTGTCTGTAAATATGCTAAGTTCTTTCACACATTTTTGACCTTCACAACAATTTTAGTTGGTAACTATGATTATTAATCACTTTATGGATCAAAAGCTGCTGAATGCTTGAGTTCACAAAGCTGTCAAATAAGCGCCAACATTGAGATTTGAAGTCCCACCTACTCACTGTGCTCCTGTGACACATCTGGTCACCTCTGTAAAACACAAAGTCGTGACATGGTACTCAGGCTCACCCTCGCTGTATTGTCACAGCCTTCTTCTGCAGGCATGCAAGACCCCGCCTCAATTCCTGCACGTGTGGATTTCCCTTTCTTATGACCTAGGTTGGCCAATTTCCTCAACCTGGAAATCTAACGATCTTTTTGCTGCCTGAAACCCTTACTATGTCTCAAGACCAAGCCTTCGGTGGCCTACTTCGCCCACACCCTAGGTCAGATGATCTGCTCCTTCCTATGGGCTGCCTCCTTAGGCCTGAAGGGCCTCGCTTCATAGTCATTTGCACATTCATTCCTACCGCTGTCTCCTTAGCTTCTTAATTCTAGGGCTTTCGTTTAATTTGGTCATTGGTTTTGCCACCCATCTCTTATAACTGTGTAAATACATGTTTGTTACTTGAATTGCCAACAGCAACATTGACAATTATGATCATGTTAGCAAGCCTTTGGGAGCCATTCATATTCTAGGGTTTTGGTTATTTTTTATTTTATGTATTTATTTATATATTTATTTTGTGGATTGAACTCAGTACCCTATGCTTGCCGGGCAGGCGCTTATTCTACTGAGTTATCTCCCTGGCCTGAGTTTTGGTTATATTTGATAAGTAAGGTTTTTAATTTAAAAACACTGTCAGTTTTTTTTTTCCCATAGCTGAAAAAAACTTCTTTAGCTACTTATGTCTTTTGACGTAAGAAGCTTCACATTAGGATTTAGACCTCAAAATCTCACATGTGTGGAAGGCAACTGGATCACGGGGCAAGGTGCTCATCAGCAACCCATGCATTGATGTGTTCAGTAGCTGAATGTGCCATTAGGTGGTGGCACCTTGGTGGCAGGGACAGGGAGCCTGACTTGGAGAGGTGCATGCTTGTTCTCAGCTCCTCCCTTGTCTTTCTGCTTCTTGGCTGTGATGAGCTGGGCAGCCTTCTCCCACCAGGCCCTTCTGCTATGCTGTTTCTGCTACAGAGGGAGCAACCATGAGCTGAACCGGTGAGCTCAGGAAGCCTCTCTTCCTTTAAGTCATACGTGTTGGGTACTTGTCTCACTGGAAGTCAAGTGGTCAGTGTATCTCGTAGTTCAACGGTAGGTCATAACTACATTTGAAATGCCTGTTTCTTTTCAATGTCACATTTTTTGTAAGGTAATATAATATTCTTCCTGCTATCATTCATGAATAAAATACTCACACATCAAGGAAGTACTCCCTTTGTTCCCTACTCTCCAAAAGCTATGCCGGCAAGGTATCTGGATCTTGAAGGTGCTGCTCTGTCTATGGTTATGTTCCAGCTAGTTTGGACCTAACTCAGACTTCTGTTACATTTTATGATAGAAGGTCAGGCTAATTAAATACAATATATACATCCTGTTGTTCTTACCATTCTAGAAATTTAAGCCTTGCTTCATTTAATTTGAAGTTTCAGAGAACTGGCATGAGATCCAATCCCATAGTTCTGGGCAAGCAGAAGGAATCCAATGAAGAAATCAGAGATGAAGCTAAATGAGCCCCATGGGAAATCAAACCAGAGTAGACATTTTGGCAAAGTGGCAGAATAACTTTCTGCTTAAGTGAGAAACTATCTAGAAGTCAGTCATGTACAAACGATTTAACAAAACAATTATAAATGTGAGGTCATTAATAAAAAATAGATTGAAGAAAGTGATTAAGAAATAATTTAAAAGAAGCAGTGTAGTCCATAAAAAAAGCAGAGAAATACGATGAAAAATAAGGCAATCCCTCTGCCCCCTTGGTTGTTTTTTTTTTTTTTTTCCCTCCAATGGAAAAATATCCTTGTTTCTGCCCATAATTTGAAATGTCTGGAGTACTGAATTTATTGACAGGAAGTGTACTTACCATCTAATCATAGAAATCCCAAGGTGGGGGGATGCTATACACATCGGAGGGACCCTAGAGACTCAGCTGGTCGTAACTACATGATTAGGAGGGAAGGTGCCGTCTTCCCTTTGAAGGGCAGCATAGTTGGCTAAAGAAAGAACAAAAAGCAGCATTTCTTCATTAGTGTCATTGCATGAAGCCAATGCTATGAAAGCTGGAGGCCATCAGAACGATATTGCAGCAATAAAACAGAATGAAAAAAAATGAAATGCTTCCTTCTCTTGTCAATCTCATATCCTTGTCTTTCTTTTTTTAATATACTAGGCACTACCCTGGTAAGCTAATGCATATCTGCGATTGCATTTTGTGCTGGGTAATTGTGCTGCGGGCACTGATTCATTTGACAGAATTTGCTTTAAATGAAGGGAACTGGCAGGTTGGAAGACAAAACCCGATGTCGCCAAATCACCAATTAAGGAAAGTGCCAGAGGGAAAGCTGGACCTGGGGCTGGTAGCCGTAAAAATGATATAATGATGCTGTACTTGGAAAGGTGTTTTGAAGAGATACTTAATGAAGGAGATAAAAGAGGTAGATTACAGGGTGGCTCATATGCATGGGTGCCAAATCTAGACCATGAAGATGGACACAGTGGGGTGCAGTCCTCTTTGCAAAGTTTTGGACATCTAAACAACAAGTGCACCCCACTGTGCTGCAGGTGACAGAAAGGCTGATTCTCTGCAGAAATGCAGAGCGGCGGCCTCATCAGCGAATCTATTCAGATCTCCTTGTTGTGAAGGTGCGTCACCATGGCAGGCACCGAGGACGTACACAGCAGCAGGCCACAGTTGCGGCCCACCCACAGGGAGCGCCGATGCTAGCAGTGGAAGGGACAGGCACATGAGCTAACCCTGCGTAGCTCCGAAGGCCGGAGCAGAAAACTCCCGAGCTCTTGTCTGTCAGTTGCCTCTCAGTATCAGGGTGATCATTCTTTTTCTAGTCTCCACAATTTTTCCTTCAGGATCCTTGATTTTGCTCAGTTTCTCCAATCTGCCTGCCCCACTCCAAGACCGGCTCCATCTCGATGTACGTCATCATGTCCTCCAAATCTTGGGGTTTCCAGGGTTTCTTCACAGTGAGAAACTAATAAAGCTTTTTCCTATTGCTGACACTCATTGCCTCTCACGAATTAACTTCAGTGACTTATTACCCAACTCCTTGTCTCTTTAGTCTGTTTTACCAACAATTCTCCTCTCAAGAAAATATAAAGCAGAAAAAAATGAGGGACGGAAACTACATCTCACCAAAGATAACATGCGCCAAAATAATGACAGGAATAAAGTCATGTGTAGGGCCAGCCAGATAGCTCAGTGGATTAAAGTGCCTGCCTAGGCAGAGTGCAATGGCCAGGGTTTGATCCCCGGCCTACCATGCTGACCCTGCCCCTGGGGCACGCTGAGACAGCAATTGAGACTGGGCATGGTGGTGCATGCCTGTAATCACAGCACTTGGGAGGCTGAAAACAGGCAGATCACTAGGAGTAGTGATCTACCTACGAGACCCTGTATGCCTGTACTAAATACAGAAAAAAATAAAATAAAAAATAAAGTCATGTGTAATAACTGAGCACTCCGAGGTATGTCACAAAAGATTTTATGGGAAATGTGATGTTTTATTAGGAGAACATCTGTGCACAGTGTGGTACCACATACTGTCAAATTACAAAGATTTTGTAAAATGTAGCTTCTGTCCTCAAGAAGTTTTGAATCTATCCAAGGGATAAAATAAACACATAAAATAAAAAGTATAAGACAACTTAGAATTACATGTGTAATGTAACTGCATTGACTATTTTTAGAAACTGATAAGTGTTTTCCTGGGTGGTATGTGTGTGTGTGTGTGTGTGTGTGTGTGTGTGTATGTGTGTGTGTGTGTGTGTGTGTGTATGTGTACTAACTACAAAAAAAAATACTAGAGCTGAGAGTTGTGGCTACACTTGGGAGGCTGAGGCAGGAGGATCAGGACTTTGAGTCCAGCCTAGGCCATATAGCAAGAGCTTATCTCAAAAAGAAAAAGGAGAGGCTTGCCAGATAGCTCAGTTGTTTAAAGTGCCTCTTGGCCAAGTAAAGTCAGGTGCATGGGACCACAGTTCAATTCCTAGCCCCACAAGCTGCATCAGACCAGCCCTTAAGGCAGCCTGAACTAGCTGAAAGGGGGTGGTGGTGGGGAGACTAGGCTAAAATAATTGAGCTACTTGTTCTTGGAAAAACTTGTTTCCAAGTTTTTGGAAACTGTGAATCAACTAAAGTGGCTTACTTACCAGTACTCCAGATTTTTTGTCTGTCTCAGTTACTCTTTTCTCATTGCTGGAACAAATACCTGACACCCAAAATGAAGGAAGGAAAGGTTTATTTAGCTCACAGTAAGTGGAGGTTTCAGTCCACACTCGGCTGGTTCCAAGGCTGAGTGGCACAGTGCAGAGAACATCCAGTTCATGGCAGAATAGCAACTATGGCAACACAGAGACAGTCTGTATCTCTATCCTCTATTACATTCAGGCTCTCCATCTCAGGCTATGTGTAACACTCACACACATAATCCCAGCAGTACCAAGACCCATCATCCCAGTGGATCATGAGTTAATCTGGAATTCTAGAAGTCCCCACTCTATGACTGCATGAGGCTTTGGGCGGACAACTAGACACAAACCATAATGCTGTCAACATTCACTTTCAGTCCTTTAAGTACTTGGTCCTTTGCTGGGAGCTCTTGTGTTAGAAACTCACTACCAACCAGTTTTTTGCTTTGTAAGACCTATGTTAAATCACCTAGACCCGGCTCTAAAATGCTAAACATAACCTTCCCTCGCTTCCCCACTGAGATAATGCTTGCCACAGGAGCATTCTTTTTTATTGCAGCGAGTCAGTATGACTTTCTTGATTGAAGGTTTTTTTCAGTAGTTGTTTTAAAAATTAATGGAGGGGTCAGGGAGATAGCTCCGTGGCACAAGTGCCTGCCTGCCAAGTTCAAGGTCTTGAGTTCGAACCCAGGTCCTACAAAACAAAAACAAACAAACGAAGAAAAGAATTAAAGGAACAATTTGATCATATTTCATATTTCCTCCAGGCTACCTGGAATTTCTTTTTTAATGTATTTGGTATGGGGTCTACAGGGTCTCACTACGCAGCTCAGGCTTGTAGTGATCCTCCTGTTTTCAGCCTCTCAAGCACTGGGATTACAGGTGCACACGCCCATGCCCAGACTCAATTGCTGTCTCAGTGTGCCCTACGGGCGGGGCCAGCATGGCCTGCCTGGGATTGAACCCTGGTCTCTGCATCTGCCTAAGCAGGCACTTTAATCCACTGAGCTATCTGGCCGGCCCGTTACCTTGCAATTTCAGGTTATGCATTGTTAATTTTCTAATGTGTGTGAAAACAGAAATAAAGCAATAACCCTGCCTAAGACGTGAGACATCTAGCACAGCAGTGAAGCACTGTGGTAATAAAGTATTAGGCTGAGCAGCGTACAAAGACCTTCAAGGCTACACTCTTTCCTGGTGACACTGATGGTGATAAGGACTGTAGCTAACATTAGAAAAGAGTTCTATAATCTGACCTCATTCTCTGGAATGTTTCAGTCAAGGCTCTTCTTGGGAAAAAATGTGGGGATTAGATATATATCAAGCTGTGACACTTTGTGGGTGAAAGGGGGGCTGCCAACTGAAGGACAGAGTAATGCAGAAAAGTCATCCTGAGGAGTACAAATACAGGACTAGGGAGGTAGCTCAGTGGCACAGGGCCTACCTGCAAGCACAAAGTCCTGAGTTTCATTATGGGTATAAAAAAAATAGTAATAAGGGGGCTGGGGAGATAGCTCTGTGGCACAAGTGCCTGCCTGGCAAGGGCAAGGTTGTGAGTTTGAACCCTGGTCCTGCCAAAAAAAATAATAAAAAAAATAAAAATAGAGTGAAAAATATGTCGAGTGAGTGCCAATGACTAGGATCAACACAAGTGCAGGTCTAGACAGCTCTTGGTCTTAGCCAGGACCAATCGTCTGAGAAATGTGTGGAACTACAAGCTTCACCTTTTTTAGTTGGACTTGGCTACAATTGCACACCTAGACAATTCTGCTCTGGGAGTACCCTAAGTAAGTGAAGTAATAGAGGAGGAAGGCTTTCTCCCACTCAACCCTTACAGATCAGGGAGCCTGAGACAGAGGACTCTGAACAATGGAGGATTAATGTCCTTTCCTGGCCATGGGCAGAAGCCCACAGGAGGGGGTTAGAGCAGCAGAAGCCAGAGAAGGCAGCCCTGAAAGCTCTGCCAGACACCTCTACCTGTGCACTCTCAGAAGCTAAAGGTTGCGACTTGACACGTGGCTGCAGTTATTCATATGAGTCATCAAAGCCTCACGGTTACAGGTTTTAAGGGGAATAATACAGGACACGTTTTATAAGATTATTTTATAACCACCCAAAGAATCATATACAAAGAGTGCAGGAAATAGGTCCACGCACTAAAGACTGAGGAATCCAGCTGAGGGCCTGGATCCTAATATCCTGAGTCTAGGTGAAAACCTAGAGCCCATAACAATGCCCCTCACAAGCCCAACTGGAGGACTGAGATACATGACAGTGTCTCATACAGGACCACTTTGTGGATCGACACTAGGACAGCCTAAAGACCAGTGGTGGATGCTAGAAAGTCTATGCCAGCAGGATAATGGATCTGTGACAGCAGGCTGAGGGATCTGCACTGGAGCCAAGAAGCAACATTCAAGGTGAGAACCAGAGCTCCCTGCAAAAGTTCGGCAGCCATCCTCAGCAACAGTGAGGTCCCGAGCTCTTCCAGTGATGAGGAAAGCAGAGTTCCCATGAGCAAAGCTAACGTGACAAATTTCTCTGCAAGACTGAGCAGTGCACCATCTTCCCCTCTAGAGCCAGGAAGTGATCCTCAAGATGAAGACTAGAGCTCACCCAAAGTGAGCAGCAACAAGGTCCCAAGCTCTGCCTCTGATAAAAACAACTAACTTCATCAGAAAAGTCAGCACAAGGTCCTCCAACAGAATAGCCCAAGACAGCTGACATGGTTTATGTCTAGTTGTCTTCCCAAAGTCTCATGAATCATGGAGCCTGGACTTCTAGAGTTTGAGACTTGATCCATGATCCACTGGGATCATGGATTACGTGTTTTAGTACTGATGGGATTATGGGTCTGAGTACTTCTGGGAATATGGTTATAGCCTAAGGTGGATAGGCTGAGGCGGAGAGCCTTAATGTAATATAGAGAGACAGAGAGACAGACTCAAGCTGTTGCTCTCTGCTCCCCTGGTTGTTCCATTGCCTCTGTCGCCATTGTTGCTGTTTCCGCTCCCATGAACTGGATGCTCTCTGCTCTGTTCCACTCAGCCTTGGGCCAGCGGAGTATGGACTGAAACCTCCAGTAACTGTGAGCTAATAAACCTCTTCTTCCTTCGTTTTGGGTGTTGGGTATTTGTCCCAGCAATGAGTAAAAAGTAACTGAGACAACAGCCAGCAGCTCCCAACAGCTGCAATGCATTCTCCAGACAGCTTCCCTAACAACTCTCAGCAGCTTCTCCAGTTGTCTCCTACGCTGTTGGCAACAACCCACAGGTGGGCCTCTCACACCCGGCACCACGCTACTTCAATTCAGCTGGGTATAACAAGTTGACCACCATTTAACAATCCACTACAAAGACATCAAAAATAGGATTTAGGCTTAAATCTAAATAAATCCCAAGCTTGGGGCCCGGCAGGATGGCTCAGTGGTCTAAAGCGCCTGCTTAGGAAAGCTTAGGCGGCTGCAGGAACTGTGGTTCAATCCCCGGCACCACATGCTGCGCCAGCCCTGCCCTCAGGGCAGGCTGAGCCAGCCATAAAAATAAATAAATAAAACAAACAAAAGTTCTGAAACAAGAAAAAAAAATTCTTTAAAAAGAAAAAAAAAAAAAGAAAAAAGAAACCCCAAGCTTGATTGCATAGGCTAGGGGAGCTTGGAATCATTTGATTCACATCACACAAAATTATTGATTTCATGACAACTTCCTGCAGGAGACCTGGTGAGAGGGGGACTGTAGCTGAATGTGCCAAAATAAGAGATGACCAAACACAATTGCTGCAGTCTGGGATTCATGGCTTTTTAATTGTCAGAGAATAGAGACTTGTTGCTTTGTTTTTCCTAGGAGTTGTTTTTTTTTTTTTTTTTTTTTTTTTTTTTTTTTTTTTTTTTTTTTTTTTTTTTTTTTTTTTTTTTTTTTTTTTTTTTTTTTTTTTTTTTTTTTATGATGTGGAAAGCCTTGAAGAGGCTGCTCAGATGTTTCATTCTTACCTAAACTGTGGCATCACTATAGGGAGCTGTGCTCAGGGCTGAGGTTACATGGAACTCTCCTCTGCAGACGACAGAACTAGAATTAGATCCCACGTTTTCCCCTCTATCAAGCTCTGACTTGCCCTTACTGCGTTACCACATTGAGTCCCCAGAGGGGAAGAGGCCGCTGGTCAAGAACATTAATTGAGTCTTTTCCTAAAATCAGTGAACTGTAACTTTTTTTTATAGAGTATATTTTATTTATTTATTTTTATTTTTTTATGGCTTGCTCAGCCTGCCCTGAGGTCAGGTCTGTCACAGCATGTGGTGCCAGGGATCGAACTGCAGTCCCTGCAGCCGCCTGCAGGCGCTTTAGACCACTGAGCCATCCTGCCAGGCCCAGTGAACTGTAACTTAAACTCCTGAGAAAGTGCTTCGCTGCCCTTCTCATTCCCTTGTTTTATTGCCATTGAACGGTGCAAAGAACAAAATCTTTCCTAATGGTCTCGCAATGGGAGGCCGCAGAAGGACAAAGGCCGCTCCTTGATGCTGCAGAAGCCAGGCTGCTCATGCCTGCAGGAGCTGTTCTCCTCTG
>PVJA010044171.1:0-16280 GCA_004027025.1 Myocastor coypus | reverse complement strand
TGACAAAGAACAATTGAAGCAATTCATGATCACCAAGCCAATCCCAGAAAGATATAAACATGACCACAATTTCAAGGACAACAGCAGAAGAAATTTGCAGGGGAAGTAACTAAACAGGAGAAAAGCATAGAATCTACAACAGGAAAATGAAATGTAAAAAATAAACCAACATGCATCAGCTGTAACCATCAAATTCAATGGCCTCATTTCACCAATCAGAAGAAACAGACTACCAGAGTGGATCAAGAAGTAAAATCTAACAATATGCTAAATATAAGAAATGCATTTAACTCAAAAGTAAATTCATAAACTGAAAGTAAAAAGACAGAAAAAAATACTCCATGCAACTCCAGAAAAATTCAGGGGGAGCTATTTTGGATGCTGAAAATGTGAACTTCAAACAAAGAATGATCTAAAAAAAATAAAGAAAACCATTATATACTTGTTAGGGGGCAATTTCAAGAGGAAGAGCTAACAATCATAAATATATATGTACCAATATAGGAGTGCAAAAATACAAAAGACAGTTATCAATAGACAGGAAAAATTGAGTAAGCAATAATACAATTGTAACAGGGGAACTTAACACCCTTGTTAAATTGTCACAGAGAGATAGAACAACTTAATAAAAAAAATTTTCAGCAAAGAAATAACATGGTGAATCAATGGGCTTAGTGAACCATAAGCATTGTTATACCCAACAACATCGGAATATTCATTCTTCTTATTTCACATGGTTGTTCTGTAAAATAGACCACATGCTACTCCACAGAAGATGCTTAAGCAAATTCACAGGAATTGACAGTATGCCAGGCCTATTATCTGACCATAGTGCAGTGACATTGGAAATTATTGATAAAAGAAACCAAAAAATCTTCCATAATCACCTGGAAATTAAATAACCTCTCCTGAACAACCATTGAATCACAGACTGAATCAAATAAGAAATTAAACACTACATACATTTAAAGAAAAATTCAAGTACCACTTACAGAACCACATAAAGAATGGGTTCTTTGAAGGAATAAATAAAAATGATAAAACTCTAGACACCCTCTTCAAGAAAAAAGAGACAAAACTTGAATTCATGCAATAAGGGACAAAATGGCTGAAATTACTACAAAGCCTGTAGAAATTCAGTAGATCAATACTTACTTTAAAAATCTTTGCTAACATAGGATGGAAAATGAAAAAGAGGAACAGATTCATTGAACCATGAATTATCAACGCTGAATCAGGAAGATATAAAAATTCCAATAATTCATTATCAGAGAGTGAAATTGAAAACGTAACCAAAAGATCCTGGAAGCAAGTATTAACTTTATAACAAAACCGGAGAAAGACCCAAATGAAAAGGACAACTACACGTCAATCACTGTAACACACATAGATGCAAAAAAATTTGTTTGCTAGTAAAATACTAGCAAACAAAATGCAACAAATTATCAAGATGATTATGCAATATGACCAGGTGGGATTGTGCAGAGATGGGCCAATATAAGCAAATCAATATGCAATATGACCAGGTGGGATTGTGCAGAGATGGTCCAATATAAGCAAATCAATAAATGTAGTACACCAGAGGAACAGAGCCAAAGACGAAAATCACATAATCATCTCAACAGATGTAGAAAAAGATTTTGACAAAGTCCAACACTCAGCCATGGTATTAAAAAAACTACATAAGATCAGAATAGATGGTCTTTATCTCAAATCAATAAAAGCCATTTATGGCAAAACAATAGCCAACATAATACCAAATGGATAAAACCAGAAAGTGTTCACTCTAAAATTAGAAACAAAACATGGCTTTCTACTCTCACCACTTCTATTCAATATAGTTCCTGATAAATTAGCCAGAGTAATATATCAGAGAGAGAAAATTAATAAGGACAGAAAAAGAAGAAATTAAATTATTATTATTCACAAATGACATGAAGAAGACACCAAAATTCTGAGTTTAATAACAAATGCAGTAGTGCTCTGGCATGCAAAGTCAACACTCAAAAAATAATAGCATTTTTATACACAAACAACTAATTCACTGAGAAATTAGAGAAACCACAACCTTCATGATAGCATCCAATGAATTAAAATAATTAGGAATCAATCTAACAAGAGAAGTTAAAGTTTTATTGAAATATACAGTGCTCTGAAAAAAAGAGATCAAAGAGGATTTCAGAAAATGGAAAGATATTCCTTATTCATCAATAGGAAGGCCCAACATAGTGAAAATGGCCATATCCCTCAAACTGTAAAGCAGATTTAATGTAGTTCTCCTCAAAATACCATTAGAATCCTTCACAGATCTAGAGAAAACAAATATGTAAACTTCATCTGGAGCCAAAAAAGACCTAGAATAGAAAGCAATCCTGGGAAGCAAAGGAAATCCAGCAGGCACTACAATCTCCGAATTGAAATTATACTACAAAGCTACTATGATAAAATCAGCATGTTACGGGTAGAAAACCATTCCTAAGGATCAAAGAAACCAACTAGGAGATGCAGACGCTACTATAAGCACATGTATCCACCTTATCTTTGACAAAGGGACCAAACATGTTCAATGGAGGAAAAACAGCCTCTTTAATAAACAGTGCAGGATAAACTACAGATTTCCATATGCTGAAAACTAAAACTAGATCAATATCTGTCACCATGCACTAAAGTAATGTCAAAATGGAGCAAAGATCTAAATATTAAAACATAAACACTGAATCTACTGTAAGAGAAAATAGGTTAAAATCTTGAAGATATAGGCAGAGGTAGTGTGTCCATGAACAGAAACCACACTATGGCTTATGTCAAATAATTTTTTTCAAGAAAATATTTCAAAGGATCAACAACTGGGATCTCATCTGATCCCAAAATTTTGCATATCAAAAGAAATAACCAACAGACGGATAAGAAAACCCATAAATTGGGAAAAGTTTTTGTCACCTGCCCCTCAGACAAGGGACTTCTGTCTAAACATTTAATTTTTTTTATTATGGCCAGCTCAGCCTGCCCTGGAGGTGGGGCTGGTGCAGTATGTGGTGCCAGGGATCAAACTGTAGTCTCTGTGGCTGCCTAAGCTTTCCTAAGCAGGTGCTTTAGAACACTGAACCATCTCACCAGCCCTAAAACATTTAAAATATCACAATAAAAAATCATACCTCCAAAATTCAAATACTCAATCCAAAAATGGGCATCTGAGATGTATACACTCTTCTTAGGTGAAATAATACCGTTGGTAATTAAATGTATGAAAACATATTCAATGTCACCAGTCACCTGATAACTACAAATTAAAACAGCACTGAGTTTCCATCTTACGCTAGAAAGAATTGTTACCATGAAAAATTAAGCAGTAATATCTAAGTTCCTTTTCTCTCGTTGCTGGGAAAAAATACTCCACACCCTAAATTAAGAAAGGAAAGGTTAACTTAACTCAATTAGTTGAGGTTTCAGTCCATTCTCAGTAGGCTCTATGGAAGAGTGGAACACAGCAGAGCACAGCAGTTCATGGTGGCAGAATATAGCAAAACAGCAAGAGTTAAAGTGAAAGAGCACAGAAATAATCACTATGACCTTAGAAGCAGTGCATAATTAAAAGACCCGAATGATAGGTATTCCAAGCATGGCTTTAGTATTACACATTGATATCCTCAGTCTATTTGCTTAGTTCACAGATCTCAATATATATATATAGTTAGTCAGGGTGTAAATTCTACCAATTACCTGCTAGTTTCAAAAGCCTATTGGAGATTTTTAGGACCATTGTCTTTACCATCTTTTGTATGTAAATGCATGTTTTTGTCTCTACCATGCTTTCTAATTTTTCTCCTGGCCCTCTCTTCATTGTTTAATTCTTGAGCTCTCCCTTTCCCCTTAACTATATTATACCTATTATACCTTTCCATTTTTATTTCTTCTTTTAAGTTCTTATATTAGTGAGACTTTTATCTTGGTCTTAACTATCCAGCAGAAAAACTTAGCCATGAGGTATAAAACAGGAAAGCCATATTAACATGTTGAGTTGTAAAAGGCTCAAGTCAACAGTCTCTGATAATGCCACATCAGCTGATAATGCTCTACTGTTACGGACTACTGAACTATATATACAAGTACTTTCTCTTTGTGCAATGAAAATAAAGACCTGTACTAAAGATGTTTAGACAAAAATTCATGTCTGCATCTTGTACTCTGAACAACTATGACGGTGTTAACATTATGCAATGTATTAACTATTGCAAAAAATAATTAAAAATGAAGAAAAAATACAAGGAAAGAGCAATGGCAACAGAGACCAAGTCTATTTCCTTTATGTTGCATTCAGACTATCTGCCCCAGGCTGGCTGTAGTATTCACACCCATAATCCCGGAAGCACTTGAACTCATAATCTCAGCAGTACTCACACCCATAATCCCAGTGGATCATGAATTAATCACAAACTCTCGAAGTCTGCCCCATGACTTACATGAGGCTTTGGGGAGACAGCTACATACAAACAATAACAAGTAACAAATGCTGGACAGAATGCTGGGAAATGGAAACCATTTCCACTGTTGGTAGTAGTGTAGACTGGTGCATCCACTAAGAAGAGCTGTAGAGATTTCTCAAAAAACTAGATTTAGAGGTTCCATTTGACCCAGCTATTCACCTTCTGTTTATTTTCCCAGAAAAATTAAAAACATCATTGTCACAGACACATATGGGCACAGTTTGTCATAGCTAGATCTTGAAAACAACCCAGATGTATATCAAATGAGAAATGGATCAAAAGATGTGGTATTTTATGCAATGAACTTCTACTCAGCTATAAAGAGTTAAAACCAAGGATTTTATCAGTAAATGGATGCCACTACAACCTATGTGAAATAAATAGACTCACACGTGTAAACATCATGTTGTTTTTCAAGTTCAAGATCCTGAAAGAGTAAATATGATAAAAAATGTAATAAATATTGTGAAAAGGAACAAAACTGCTCAGAAGGAAAGAATAATTGGGATGGGAGAAAGAAAAAAAAAGACATACACAAGACAACTGAGATAATGGAACTACTATTTTTTATTAGTTCATTGAAAGAAACAGTATTTATACTGTTTGATCAGTCTGTCATTCCTGTATCTCATAATCTGATTAGCCACTCTAAAGTTTACAATATAAAATATAAAAACCCTGGCAATTTCCTATGATTTAAAAAATTCTGCATCATTTTTTAACCTCTTTAATATAAAAAATAAGAAAAAATAAGAAATGAGATTTAGTTTTACACCTGCAATCCCAGCACTCACTCTGAAAGACTTGGGCAGGAGGGTCATCGGTTCGATCTCAGGCCAGACAGATTAGTACCTGAGCATGATCCTGCCTTGAAGTAAGAAAGAAATAAATTAAAATGTTGTGAAATATACCTTTGTGCTAATACCTGGGTTCAATGTTGATATGCTATGAGAATAATAAAATAAAATAATTTTAGAGTGTTATTCCTCATCTGTATATACCCAATAGCAGTTCATAGCAATATATCTGAGAATGGAATCAAGAATACAAAAAATTTTAATTGATCATAACAATGCATATTTGTCTAAAAATTCTAAGGATTGTTTGACATTTGACAATCACCTTAGAATTAACATTAACATTATACTCAATGTCAATATTGACAATAAGATTGTATGTCAATAAGATTGTATGTCCATCTATTATGACTTCTATTGAATATTATTCTACAGAATTATATACATGTATTACACATTATACATACACACACACACATATATATATATATATATATATATATATATATATATATATCACATGTTCATCAGTAAGTTGAAATTAAGGAAATGAGAACATTTTACATATGACCCAGAATTGTCAGTACATTCTCAGATTTATTTTCTTAAAGATTCCTTTAATTCTGCTTTTCAGACATTATAAATTTTCTTTTGTACATTGCATCATTTTTCTGAATGAAAAATTCTCTCCAACCGTAACATTCATAGAGATTTTCACATTTGAAGTTGTTTTATGCAACATTCGGTGTAGTTCTTAAGTTGTGATTGGTAAGCAAGTTCCCCAAATGCTTCTTGTC
Organism: Myocastor coypus; assembly: GCA_004027025.1. Taxonomy (NCBI): domain Eukaryota; kingdom Metazoa; phylum Chordata; class Mammalia; order Rodentia; family Myocastoridae; genus Myocastor; species Myocastor coypus. Next base: position 10,202 of record PVJA010044171.1, on the reverse strand, counting down.
AGAGCATCCCCTCAGTCCATTCATTATCTTGACCTTCTACAGAATGGCATCCAGTTCAAATTCCTTTAGGTGACTTCTCATAGCAACCTTAGAGAAATACCCTAAGCATCTTCATTTTCTTCCAAATGACAGTGCACATTAAATATGCCTGCTGTGAGTTATTATTCTCATCCTAGGAAACAAAATTCCTTACGAAATTCTACTCTCTACAAGAAGGTAAAGAATGGGGAGATATATAAACATGTGCTCTCAATTCCAAATCTATTTGATTAGGAATATGGAACACAATGGAAGCAAAGTGAAACAAAGTAGTTTTACGTTTTCTTTTGTTATTAACAAAGCACCAAAAGAGAGCATGTGGGGCATCGACAGAAGGTTTTCGCATGGTTTCCTATGATAGGACGCAACCATGAGGTTCACTATTAGCCTTTCCCAGCACAGAGAGATACATATGTACATCACCATTCTCAGAAAACTTACATTAAAAAATCTATATCTTGAGGTTACAGAGTATTGTAGAGCATCTTTCATCTTGATACAGATGAAGAATAAATAATGCCACATACCTGTTCAAGGGCAAGAAGCAGGCTTCATGCCCAGGAGTCTCTGAATAATTCTTTTTACAGGTTTTCAATATTTGGGGAAGCCTCACATCTTGCAAGTTAAAGCTGAAGGTAAAAAATCACAGTGTTTGACTCAACAGTATTTCTACAAAAATATGTAAAGGTTCTTGAAAATGATCTACTTACTAGAAGTCCGTTAACTGCTACACAAGTTGTAAATGGACAAGTGTATAATCGCAATCAGTTTTTGAGCTCCTACTTTATTCTGTATCATAAAATTGGGTCAGTTTACCTCCTCTATCATTTAGGTTTTTTAAAAAGAATTATTTTTATTAGTAAATGTTTTCAGTAAATTATGATTATACGTACTGGAGTGAGTTATTCATATATAGCATTGAAGGCTTTAAAAAGAAACATAACCTTATGAATGTATTTTCTTTGAACTCATGCTTTTCTTTAGACATTGGGTTTCTTGTGTTCCATTTAGTTTATTAATTTTGTAATCTTTTGAGAAATTTTAATCTACAAATAAAGTAAGACTCCAAGATCATGCGTTGAGTGCGCTGTGATTCCACTGTAATTTCCTTACTGAGATTCAGCAGTGAACTTTCCGGTCATTTTAAAATATGTTCCTAAAATTTAATTTCCTTTAGTTTTGATAAGACCATAAAGCTAAGATACTCACATTAAGAAAGGTAGTCTTCTCTGTGCTCTTTTTATATCTTTCAGCAATTGTGAGCTGCTTTGCAGGGTTCCAACATGTGCTGAGCTCAAGTGCAGCCTGCTGCAAAGAAGAGGTTTGTCAAGTGTTGCAGAGACGGATTTCTTGACTGAGTCTGTATTTTATCATGGTTTCAACATTTTTTTCTTTTTGCCAGACAAAAGCTCAGTGTACCCATAGTAATGTGTGTTGGGTAAAATCTTGAAAATATTTTAGTACACAAATATGGTGATTGTGTTGCTTTTGTTCCTGTATAACCAGTGGATTAATGTCTTAATATAATGGATCAAAAGTATTGTTTACATAATAATGTTATTGATACTTTTTGGATTTCTAACCAAAAATTATTTTCAAAATTATTCTGATATATATCCTCAATTCATTAATCATATTATTAATGAATTTCTTGAATTCTAAAGAAATCCCCTGATGGCCAATTAAATAACATTTTAAGGGTATTATCAAGATAAAACAAGAGAGCATTTCCTCTTTCTGTTCAAAGGACTCCTGCGTCTATATTTTGTGATATTACTGTCTGGGTATAAGGAGTCAGGTTCCTTAAAATATAGTCTAAGAAAAATTAACACATCGTCTGCATTATCTTTTATTTCCTTGAGCCAATGTTTACTTATACTTCAATGGATCAAGCAATGTATCTTTGTCTAGAGAAAAACTAATTTTTCCTCTTTGAGTTACAAATCATCTTGTGTTTCAAATTACTGTAATTTGCTCAATCAAACTCACCTTCAATACTCTCTATAGTATCCCCAAAAAATTTCTGTGTTAGCACTGCAGGTAAACCACTCCTATTGCCTTAAACTATTTCACATATTCTGTATTTAACTAGATGAAAAAATCTAATTTTCCGTTTTAAGGTCCATTTGAATGTAAGTAAATTTCAGCAGATTGATATACTTGACATGAATTCCAGGGATTGTATTCACAGTCTTTTTGATCAATGCCCAGTGAGAAAATTCTAGCGTATAACTTTCTGTTACCTTTATCTGAAAACAATTAGATAAAAGTTTATTAAATTTCAGAACAAGAAAGATTAGAATATTCACAGTATTATATTCATCCTTTATGCCAAAGTTTAAGTCAGATATTCATGAAAATTCATTGATATCTAGAATAAATTAATGTTGATGATTTATCCAGAGTAATCTTATATGGACTTTGTATGAAATGAATACATTTAAGCTAAAGAAACAAAGATTTGATAGCCATGATATTTGACGTAATATACTGTATGAGAACAATTAACACAACATCATTTGTCTTGTCTTTTATTTCCTTAGGCCAAATCTTATACTTGGATGGACTGAACTATGTATCTTTGTCTAGAAAGTCAATGAAAGAAGTGAAAAGAGTGTGAGCTGAAGGAAGAATTACACTTACCTTACTTTGTTTGGTATAGTAGAATCATGCTTAAAGATGGTAGGTGACTGGATATTGAATTTAACATAAATAAAATTATATTACCTATCCTCTTGGATTTTGCTCTTTATTTATAATTTGAGCTTCTCTTTTAAAAGAAATCAGGTGGTTCAGGAAGATAGTTCAGCAGGTTAAGTGCCTGCCTGGCAAGTGCAAGATCAAAGTTCAATCCCCCAGTATGGCAAAAAAAAAAAAAAAAAAAAAAAAAGAAATCATATAATACTTGATTTTCTGTGTCTTATTTATTACACCTAGTATCATGGTCTCAAGTTGCAGTCATTTTCAAATTTATCTTTCTTATTGCCAAGTAACCCACACATACACATACACACACACACACACACACACACACACACACATATATATATATATATATATATATATAGTACTATATACATATATCTGAGATATATACTTTTTTATACACTCATCTCTTCTGATGGACATAGGGAGATAGACTTTGTGGAGATAAGAAGGGGCTCTGGGGATGCGATATTTTGGAGACAGAATAGGACAGATGAAGAGGAACAAGGTGCATAATTTATATATACCAATTCCCCAGGATAAATGGATATTAGGTGCAATAAACACACACTACAATCAAAAGAAAATTCTAAAAAACTCAAAGTAGACCACTACCTGAAAAAAACCAGTAAATTTCTAACTTGAAATGACTTTAGAGGCTAAATAGACATCTCTCAGGGATATCTTTCTTTTTTCTTTTTAGAATAGAAAATTTATTGGGAAAGAAAGCTTCTGTCTAAGAGGAGGGCCCAAGCGGGTTGCCCTTCTCAGGGATATCTTATCTTTCCACTATTGTGAAAGATTTTGCAGGACCCTTGTCTGGCATGAAATTAAGAATTGTTAAGTTTTCCCAACACCATTTCTTCATCCAGAGATGATTAACAATACAATTCCATCCCATTTCTGCCTTTGTACTTTCGTTTTGTTGAAATAGTAATGCACAGACAAGAAAGAGAAGATAACTTAACAAACTCTCAGGAATAATTTTCCATATGGCCATGTTTGGGGGACTATGTCTTCCAGATTCTCTCATTTAATTCCCTTGTGCCTATGTCTTCTGGGGTCAAGTGTGTTTGCTTTCTCTATCTTCCCATGTGTCTTACTTCATACAACAAATGGTCATCTGTGAATACTAAGGACGACTTCTTGGCAATCTTACAATTAACTGAGCAAGAGACTTGTGCATTGATAAGGCCCAGCATAAAATGGAAAATGATGACACATTTGTTACTCACTTAATCTATTCCCTATGTTGTACCAGTATTCTTGGAGGTGATGATGATTTTCACAAAGTACCAAGAATGTATTAGAGATACTTAGAATATAGTGCCTCAATTAATAATGTTATTAAAAATAGTTGCTAATCTAAACTGATCTGATGATGAAAATATGTAATATAACCATTGTTAAATTTAAACAATAAAAATATTAAATTAAAAAAATAGTTGATAATCGTGGAAAGGGAAGATAAAGTTACTTATATGTAGGCATGAATGATGCTCATGAGAGAAAACAGAAACTATAGCTACAAGAAAGCAGAGACAAACTGAGGGTGGTGGCACACGCCTGTAATCCCAGCACTTGGGAGGCTGAGGCAGGAGGATCGCTGCGAGTTCGAGACCAGCCTGGGCTACAAAAGTGAGCTCAAAGCCAGCCTGAACTGCACAGGGAAACCATGTCTCAAAAAGACAAAAAAAAAAAAAAAAAAAAAAAAAAAAAAACCAGATTTTTTTGCCCAAGGCCTGAGGACACACCCTAGAAATAAGTCCATGGAGCCACTGCAGGCTGATTCCAGAAGTGGGGAGGGCTGCTTGAGACAGTGGCCAACATACTCAGGAAGTCGAGGTTAGAATTTCAGCTCTGGCTGAGGCACACGTCAGTGCCTTTATTTACTTCAACAGCTAACAGGTCTTCCCTGTTGTCAAATGCTTTGATGATTTGATTATTGTAATTAATCCACCTAATGCATCCATGTTTATATATTGACTGTGCCCTTTAGGATAGTATGTGCTACATTCTTTGTCTTCATTTGTTTCTTCTATAAAATAAGGTTTCTAAATATGCAAGTAGGTTAAGGACAACTCTACCACATTTGCTCACCTCAGCCTAACTTTATGAGTAAGAACTTGAGCCCTGGTAGAAGGAGGAGGTGAGCTGTTCATCCCACATGAAATTAAAGTGTTACTTGCATTACACTGCCTTGAATATAGGAAGCACACCAGAAGTCATGGAAAGTACAGTTTTTAAGTTTTCTTTAAGAATTCTTTTTTTTTTTTTTTTTTTTTTTTTTTTTTTTTTTTTTTTTTTTTTTTTTTTTTTTTTTTTTTTTTTTTTTTGTCTTTTTGAGACAGGGTCTCGCTATTAGTTATTCAGAGGACAAGATATCTTTTCTAAACAATATTAGTATAAATGTTTCTTTTCAATGAACTAAGATAAAGTAACTATATATATATATGTATATATATCAACAAAATTGTCCTTTATATCCTTTTGTTTTGCCAGAGATAGGTGTTTCATTGCTATTGAAGAAGCTGCATTTGGAGAAGTTTTTAAAGGACTTTTTCATACTTGATGCAAGTACAAAGATTTTATGCACTTGAATTCAGCAAAATAACCCAATATAGTCCAATAGTCCATAATAGTAGTGTGTTATCAGAGCAACTGATAATTGTCAGAAGTTGTTACCTTGAGCCTTCTACAGCTCAGCATACTAATATAGTTTTACTTTTATACCTCATGGTTACATTTTTCTGCTGGATGGTTAAGACCAAGTTAAAGCAACACCTATATAACTAAAAATGTAACTTCTGCTATTTGATAAGTTCAGTTAAATCCCCTCAGAATTTACCTGAAACCATGTACAGCACCTTGTGGAGCTTTTGTCAGTTTCAGCCATCTGGATGAGAGTCATGTCCCTTGCTTAACCAATTGGTCCTCCATGAAAGACCGAGAGAACTTTTTCTCTCTAGTCGACTCTCCCAGTCATGCTATACATCATTATTACTTTCCTTTGTGGCCTCATAATCTCCTTGATCAGAAAATTTGGGACATAATTTAGTTACAGGACATCATAGAACAGGTTCACTTATGTTCTGAGTCCTCACTGACCTTGGAGGGCTAAGGTCAAAATATCAGCTGTCTTTTTAGCTTATCTAACTCTCTAATTCTTATTCTGCAAACTTTATTTGTTAATCACTCAGAAGAGAAGCTCAATGATATTATTATCCTGTAACACAGGCAGTTAAGCTTAACATTACTATCTATCCAAATATCACATATCTTATTTTTTCTGTTTTTTTATTACTTTTAATAAGAAATAAGAGTGTGACAGTTTCAAAACATGTTAGTAGTACACTTTCAACAATTGATACAGTGCATATTGTTGTCCACATAGTAGTTATTTAGAGTACATATCTTAGACATAAAATGAAATGCTATCTTTGAACAACCATGAATATTATAAAATTTAAATCCCTATTAAATGTTAAAACATGATTACACATTTTTACAAAGAAATATAGAAATCAAACCATATATGACTGCTAAAACATCATATTTGGATTTATTTCTATATTTTTGTTTTGAAATTAATATTAATGACACTCAATATTCAGAGATATACAAAATTTCCCAAAGGAATGTTCATAGCAATTATTGAAATAATATTTTATGTTCATACTTTAGTAAATTGAGAGTCTTCAGTTAAATTGTTTTATGGGATCATAAAAACCTCCTTAGTCATCCTAAATAAAACTGCCTGAAATTTTTCAAAATAATTTTTGAAGTTTTGACACACTGACATGATTCTTCTATTTAAAAATCAATTTGGAGGAAGGAAAGTCATGTTTAATCAGATTCCCAGAAGGATATGTAGTGGTTCACTTGACAGCTGGTGAACAAGGGTGAACAAGAATGTCTCATTTGTTGTGAAGAAAAAAAAAAAACTGATTAGGTATAACTAAGAACCAAATTAAGGAAGCAACATTTTCAGTGGTGACATAGATCCTGGAAAATATAAATATGAATTTCTCTGGGGAGGATTACTTCATATATGAATAGTGTACTAAACTAAATTGAAAATGGATCAAAGATCTAAATTTTATCTGCTCTAAGATAAAATAGATAAAACTCTTGAAATTCTTTATAGGCAAGGACTTTCTTAACAGAGCCCCATCAATATAGGAAATAGTACCAAGAATTGACAAATGGGATCGTACTAAATTTGGAGAGCTTCTCCACAAAAACAACAACACAGAGAATGAAGAGATAATCTACACAATGGGGGAAAATTTTTTTGCAAGCAATAAAATCTGCTTAGGTAACAGACAAAACCCTAAGATCTACATTATACAATGAACTAAATATATATATATATATATATATATATATCTTCCCCAAATAAAAGACTTGAAAACGGGACTGTGAAATGAATGTATACTTCTCAGAAGTATATATGACAAATAATCATAAGTGGAAGAAAATAAAATCATCAATAATGGCCACTTGAGCAAAGCAACACTGAGATTCCCTAGTACCTCAGAAGCAATGTTCATTCAATCAATCAAACTGTACCATATGCTGGTAGGACTGTGAAGAAAGAAGGGTATGATTTAACATTGTTGGTGGGAATGTAAATGAGTAGCACTACTATAAAAATCAACATGGAAATTCTCAAAAAAAAATTAAAGCTAGAATTTTCATTTGACGCAGTTATTTCCCTTCTGGATATCAACAATTAAAGACATGGCCATTTTTATAGCAGCATGATTCAGAATAGCTAAATCTTACAAGGAGTCTCTATACCCATCAGGAGGTGAATGGGTAATGTCAACATAGCATTTATACCAGTGGTTCTCAACCTGTGGGTCGCGACCCTGGTGGGGGTTGAATGACCAAAACACAGGGGTCACCTAAAGCCATTCCGAATCATAACTGTAGCAAAATTAAGGTTTTGAAGGAGCCACCAAAATTATTTTTTGGTTTGGGGTCACCGCAACATGAGGAACTGTATTGCGGGGTCAAAGCATTAGAAAGGTTGCGAACCACTGATTCATACATAATGGAGTACTACTCTGCCATAAAGAAAAATAAGGAAATCATCTACAGTAAAATGGGTAAGTCTTGACACCATAACTTTAAATGGAACAACACAGACACACAAACTTCAAATATCATGAATAAAATATAAATATAGAGAAAGCTAAGACATAACTGGAAGCTGGGAGAGAGATGATTTTCACGAAGGAAGGCGCTTAGGAGATAGAGATGTGAGGGGAAAATAAAGCAATGTAAACGGCACTAAGAGGTTTCAAGTACCTATACCAACTGCCTATAAGGAATGTAAACATATACTGCAAGCGTGTTCTAATAAAGTAAACAATGCCCAACTAGAATTGGAACTATTCAATAATGGAGAATATATTGAAATTTTGTGAGTCAAATATACATGAGGGCCTAGACCAATGAAGCAACTTGAATTTGGCAGGAGAGTTTTTGGTTTATTTGCAATTATTTTGAAGCTTGGGCTTGTGTACAGGCACAGAATTCGCTTTCTGAAAGAGTCTGATTTCCTGAAAACGTCATTGTCTGAATCGTAGAGCATCAGAGACAAGAGAACAGAAATTCCAACCACAAAAGTGTACTGGTGGCAGAACTAGGGGAAGGCAAAGACTGAGACGACTGGAAGGGTGGAGGTGGGAAGGTAACATGGCCCAGAGCGCTAACAATGGTGGAAGTAACACAGCCTGTGCAAACGGGCCTCTGAAATGCTTCCTGGTTTCAGGATGGTTTCCAAAAGGGTTTTTCAATTTGGAAACCATTTTTACAGGAAAGTTTCAAGTAAACAAGATGATGTAAAGTAGAAATGTACTTTAAGGGAAAAGAGAAAATACTGCTCCTACATTTTCCATTTAGCTCAAACACAGGAACATATGATTTATTAATTCAGCCACAAGCTTCCAGGCGAATTCTTTAAAATTGGTTTCTTCATAAATTGTTCTCTATGTCAAGAACTTTTGGGTCCTTCTTAGCAAAGGCTCATTTGTACGCAGGGAGGTTGTAAAATGAGAGATCGGTGGTTCCCTGCTTTTCTTTTGTTCTAATGTTGATACTTTGCACATCTCGTGGTAGAATTTCACAGCCCAGACAAGCACTGTCAGGTGGGAGGGCAGGCTAGCAACAGTTCCACCTGTAGTGAGCTTCACTGGACTGAATGGAAAGAAAATATGACTGACTGCAGGTGAGTTGGAGCTTGGTGCTTTGAGCTCCACACTGTGTGCAACTTTTCCCCCTCAAATGACAGTGCTTTTTAACTGAAAGGTGAATATACACGTTTCCCTACAGTTAGAAAACTATTTAGACACGTTAATCAAAGCCATTCTGTTACATTGATCATCTCCTAGAAATCCTTAGAATTTGATTTTTTGAGTCCTGAATATAAATATTAAAATATATTTGTAGACATCTTAGTAACATAAAAAAAAAAAAAATCTCCTGCGAGGGAGACCAAATGAGTAAAGAATAAGTTCATTCCACACCAGAGGAGTCACCATTGAAATCTTCTAAAGATTTTAGAATATGAGGGCCAGCGAGACACTCAGTAGTCTGAAGTGCCTACTTAGGCAAGCTTAGGCAACAGTAAGAACTGCAGTTTGATCCCTGGCACCACATGCTGTGCCAGAGCCAACCCCAGAGCAGCCTGAGCCAACTATAACATAATAAATAAATAAATAAAGTTTAAAAGAAGGTTTTAGAATATGGATACTCAAATATATAAATACCTTATTAATTAAGTTTATCAGATCAACTTTGCCATAAATAGGTAACAGAGAACTGATAATATTTATCCCTTTTACATATGAAAAGGCATGATATTATCACACACTAGTGTGGCATAGTAAAAGAGTTGTCAAATATTTCCATTAATAATTTGTTTATTTTCTCATTTGGAATATGTGTCTTAAAATTTGAGTGATAAATGAGAATGGTATAATTTACCTAGGAGCTACTGTTATTAAAATTCTGTTTCTGAAACCTCTCTCCTTCAAAGTCAAATTGACCTGCTTCTTCTACTAACCTGAAAGGTTTCTGATTATCAGCTTTGTCTATAGTAATTCACATCTGTTCTTCAGTGGACTGACACTTAGATCATGAACTTGACTGATTAGAAAAGAGGGCTCCTCTTTAGGAGGCTTAGATTCAATAGCCTCCAACGTCACAAGCTTCACTGGTGGCACACTGCAATAGCAAAACCTTTGATTTTATATGTATCTGCTTCCTCTTAGTCCAAAGGGAAGTATATTCTTTCCTGTTTTTTTTTTCTTTCTTTCTTTCTTTTTTCTATGCAACATTAATAGGGAGGTGGGTCATGCCCACACACTGCACTCTATAGAATGATTGTGAGGACAATATGCAATATGTCAACTTTCAAAGAAAAAAAGGGGGAAAAGAAAAAAAAA